>WBZZ01001689.1:332500-390000 GCA_019918135.1 Paulinella micropora
GTTTTCATATGTTCCCCGGTATGCTCTTCAATAAATTTTTATATAATATCTTTCTCTGTATGCTTATAATTAAATGTACAAAGTTTTTTCACAAAAAGGTAACCTTAAGCCTGCAAACAAACCGGCCAAAGTCAGCAAAAGTAGGACATAATGCCCTCACTCAAGAAATTTTTGATTTAAATACAAGGCCGGCACTAGTACAGAAAGTGAAGGAAATCAAAGAGACTATTTAATCAAAACATTTTGTCTCACGGCGCGCAGCTGCAGGCCCGCGGGCGCCGTGGTGTGCCAGGCGGGCGTCAGCGCCCAGCCGCGCACGGGGTAGCGCCCACCGGGGTCCGCCGTCACGAGGTACGTGCCGGCAGCGGCGTACGGGGCTGGAGCCGTCCCCCCAGTCGACCGTGAACGACGTCGGGACGGCGGCCTGGGCCTGGCGGCGACGGCGCGCCGGCGCGGCGGGCGGCCACAGGGGCCACACGAACGTGTCCTGCGGGGCCGCCGTCGTGATTTCCAGGACGGTGGCGCCGCCGGGGCACACGACCGAGGGGCACGCCTCCTCTTGGGTCGGGCACTTCAAGGGATACGGGCACCCCCGCCGGCGGCCCGCAGCCAGCCGAGCAGGAGGAGCCACGGGCGCCACAGCCGGTGGGCGGGGTCAAGGTGCATCTCTTCCTCTTGTGCGGGCGTAGTCTTGCCCAGTGTTGGAGGATATTGGGGCGGCGGCTCGGGCGCCCGCGCCGGGGCCGCGCCGGCCCGGGGAGGGAGAGGGGAAGGAGCGGAGAATAACAGGAGAGGGAACCAGGGCAGGAGAGGGGGCCTGCTCGGGGAGGAGGCAGCGCCCCCCCCCCCCCCCCCTTCCGGCCGACCGCAGGCTCTCCGCCCCCTCTCGTCCGGCCCTGTCTTGTAGCGTCCCCCACCCCCCCCCCCACCGGCGCCGGCGTATGGCTGTGCTGAGCCCTCAGCCTGTACCAGATTTCCTTACATTTTATGGAGACTGTGTTACGATGCTTCGGACGACGCACCCTTTTTTTTATTTAAGCTGTCGCATCAACCCGAGTCTGCTCTCTCGCGTCTCCTCGCGAGCAGCTCCGCTAGGGCGCAAGCAGCCCGCGCGCCACGGCCGGTCCGCCGCCAGCCATTACTGTTAGGCCTTACCACTCCCCCTGCCTTTACCAGATTCCCTTATATTTTTATTGAGACTGCGTTACAATGCTTCGGACTCGCCCTTTTTTGTGTAGGCTTTTCCACCAACCCGAGTCTGCTTTCACGTTGTCTCACGCCCCCCCCCCCCCCCCCTCCTGCCTGTACTAGATTTCCTTAGGTTCCCCCGCCTCGAGTGTTTCTGCTGCTGATTCTTGAGCTACTTAGGGGAGCTTAGAAGGACCACACCCTTGCTCGTAGGAGCCAATGCAGAGAGCGGGCAGGTTGCTTGGCTGGATACCTACGCCAGGCTTGGAGATTCCGTAAGGTTGGAACATCCCCGTGCAAACACTCGCGTCGGCTGGGGGGGCTGTGTTCCAGGCCCTGAGGTCCTGGTCAAAGACGCAATTGCCTGCGAACGTGTTCCATACACCCGCTGCAGCCATGGCGGCCGACACGTCCCAGCTGCCCAGCGGCTGGTTAAACACACACTGGCCCACCGGATCACAGGCGAACGTCCCGTATATGTTGGTGACCCGGCTCGTGTTCCAGCCGTCGATCGGCTGGTTAAAAACGTATGCGTTCTGGAACGTCCCGTATAGGTCGGCGACCCGGCTCGTGTTCCAGCCGCCGATCGGCTGGTTAAAAGCGTACGCGCTACTGAACGTCGGGGCTAGGCTGGTGACCTGGCTCGTGTTCCAGCCGCCGATCGGCTGGTTAAAGGCGTACGCGCTACCGAACGTCCCTGCTAGGCTGGTGACACGGCTTACGTTCCAGCCGCCGATCGGCCGATTGAAGGCCAGCGCACTAGTGAAAGTCGATCCTAGGCTGGTGACTTGGCTCGTGTCCCAGCCCCCGATCCTGCCGTTGAAGGCACTCGCAGTCAAAAAGGTAGACATCATGCTAGCCACGCCGCTCGTGTTCCAGCCGCCGAGGTCCTGGTTGAACTTGGTGCAGCCCCAAAACAGGCCACGGAAGCCATTGGGGTGGGTAGCGGGCGTGAGCCACGACCAGTCCCAGTCGCGCGCGTCGCCCACGAACTCCCTCATGTAGCGCAGCAGGTACTCGGGCGCCACGCCGTGCAGGGCCCGCGAGCCGGCCGTCGGCGCCAGGTAGCGCAGCAGGTACTCCTTGGCACCAGCAACGTACACCGCCCGCGTGAAGAGCGGGGTCGTGCTGCCGGTGGGATGGTACAGCTGCACATCACCCCACGCCACCACGTCCACGACGAAAGCGCCATCTACGTACCGCAGCCCGTCCACGCGGCCGCTCAGGCGCAGCCAGTAGTCGCCGGTGCCCACGTAAGTGTGGTTGCAGACGGCGCCGCCGTTGGCGTGCGCGCACGGTTCGGGCGCCGACCCGTCCCCCCAGTCCACACCGTACGTGCCGCCCTGGCCGGGGCCGGCCGTGGGCGACAGCGTCAGCGTGGCCGAGGCGTTTGGGACGCGCGTGCGCACGAGCGCCAGGAAAAGCGAGCGCGAGCACGCGGCGGGCCAGTGCGCCTGGCCGAGCGCCGTGTACCGTGCCAGCCGTGTGCAGTCAACGGAGCCAGGCGCGAGCGCCGGCGTCGACCAGCCGGCGAGCGCTTCCCGGAAGTCGCTGCCCAGGCACCGGAACAGTCCGTCGAAGCGCGACAGGCTCGGCAGCGACGTCCAGCCGCCGACCCCCGTCCACGTGAGCGCCGCGCTGTCCGCAAAGAGTTCGCTCACGTCAGCAGGGCGGTGTCCCAGCGCGACAGGTCTAGCTCGGTCAACGCCGGCAGGCCCGCGAACGCGCGGCTGGCGTTGCGCAGCCGGCGCGTGTCCCAGTCTTGTGTGCCGCCCAGGCCGCGCAGGCCGGTGGAGTTCTCGAACATACCGACCGCCGACTCGGCGCCCGACACGTTGAGCCCGTAGCTCAGATCCGGCAACGGAGTGATGAGGCCCGCGAAGCTGTAGTCCCAGCTCTGCACGAGCCCCGTGTCCGCCAGCGAATTGAGCGGCGGCACGTACGTGAGCCCGGGCGCCGCGTACAGGTGGTAGCCGCTCGTCGCGTGGAAACGCAGTTCCCCCCACCGCCGCACGGCGCGCAGCCGCAGGCCCGCGGGCGCCGCGGCGTGCCAGGCCGGCGTCAGCGCCCAGCCGCGCACGGGGTAGCGTCCGCCGGGGTCCGCCGTCACCGTGTACGTGCCGGGAGCAGCGTACGTGTGCGCGCAGGGCGCGGCGCCGGCGTCCAGGCACGGCGTGGGGGGCGAGCCGTCCCCCCAGTCGACCGTGAACGACGTCGGGACGGTGGCCTGCGCCTGCCGACGGCGGCGCGCAGTCGGGGCGGTGGGCGGCCACAGGGGCCACACGAACGTGTCCTGCGGGGCCGCCGTCGTCAGCTCGAGGATCGTGGCGCCGCCGGGGCACACGACCGGGGGGCACGCCTCCTCTGGCGTCGGGCACTGGAGCGGGTACAGGCACCCGGCGCCGGCGGCCCGGAGCCACCCGCACAGCAGGAGGAGGCGCCACGGGCGCCACGGCTGGCGGGCGGGGCCGAGGTGGTGCAGCATCATCAGCTAGGGCCGGGACAGGCGTGGTTTTGCTAAATGTTGGAGCATACTCACTCGGCAGGGGCTCGGGCGTGGTGGCGCCGGCGGGGAGGCCCGGAGAGGGAGGGGGGGGGGAGGGGCCGGAGACTACAAGCGGGAGAGAAGACCGCGGGGGGGAGGCCGCGCCCCCTCTGGCCCCTCGCGGTGCCTCTCGTCCGCTGTCCGGGCCCTGGCGAACGGCCCCAGAAAAAACAGCGCTGCCAAATCCTCGCTCTTTTAATCAAGATGACAGGACCCCGAGGGTAGCCCCGCGGCGCTGGTCGCGCGCAGGCCACGCCCCGGCGGCACCCGCCAACGGGGGCCTGCCCCGGCTAGTCGTGGCTGCTGCCGCCGGCCGGGAGGACGTCGTCTACTGCTGACAGCAGCTCTGGCGGGCGGCGTCCTCGCCCGCCGGGCTAGCTAGGTCAATGGTCTCGCCGGGGTCGGCGGGACGCGGCCGCCCCAGCTCCCGGTCCACGGAGGGATACAACATGCCTAGCAACTTGCTCTGGGGGTCTTGGCGCGCGCTGGTCCAGAGCGCCCGCTGGCCAAAGGTGGCCAAGACGGCTTCTGCCTGTTGTTGCACCTCGTCGGCGTGGTGGGCATGAATTTTATCTTGCTTGCAGCCCACGAATACGATTTGGCAGTGCGGGGGCAGTTTGCCCTTGGCCGGCTGCACCCAGTTAGCAAACAACGATTTGAGGGCGCCCGGCTTGCTCAGGTCGTAGCACAGCAAGGCCACGTCGGTGTTCTGCCAGTACTGGTTCACCATGGTGTAGTAGCGATCCTGTCCCGCCATGTCCCAACACCACAGCTTGACAGGCCTGCCGTGGCGCACCACATCCATCAAGACAAAGTCCACCCCGAGGGTCGGCGTACACATGCTTTCGGGGGGGGGCCAGGTCCCTGGCCAGGCGCTGCAGCAGGCTCGTTTTACCTGTCCCGGAATCGCCCACTACCAGCAGCTTGACGTGCGTATACGCCGGGGGGGCGGTGGCCTGGGCCACGCTACCGCTGCCGTCGCTGCTCATGGCGCACAACCTGGGCTTACCCGCTCGGAATAGTGAGCGGGCGTGCACCGGCGCACACGAGGGAGAAGCTAGGAGCAGGCCCCCCGTGGCTCGCCTTCCCGCGGTGAGGGGCCGGCGGGGGGAAGAGGAAGGCGGTGGGAGGGGGCGCGAGGGGGGGGTGCCGCGTGGCGGGCGGGAGCCGCGTGGCGGGGGGCGAGGGTGCGTGGCGGGGGGGGAGAGGCGGCAGGCCCGCGCGCGCCGGCGCAACACACCGCTCGGTCGCCCTGTCCTTCTCTCCCCCGCCGGTGGACGCGCCGGCCGGCGCGCGCCAGGCCCCCGCCCTTTCCACACGCACGGGCTGGCGTGCGTGTGGAGGGAGGCGGCGGCGGCCCCCCCCCTCCCCCCCGCCGGCCGCCGGCCGCCGGCCGGCGCAGCCCACCGTGCTGTCGCTCCTGCTGCTCTCTCGCTCTCGGGTGGACGCGCCCCCAGGCGCACGCCGAGCCACCCCCGCGGGCTGGCGCGTCTGTGTGTGTACGGGGGGGGGGGGGGGGGGAGAGTGTGCCAGGCCGCCCGTGACCCCGGGCGCGAACCCAGCCCGTGCGAGGGCGAGGTGGTTGGCACGCTTACCCCCACTCACAATTCGTCCTCGCCCACCGCGCTCAACAGACATGCAAGCTAGCCCACCGACCAACAGCGTCCCGGCGGCGGCCACCGCCCAGCGTCCTCGCTCCGCGGCGGCACCACGCCAGCGAGTACCGAGTGGGCCACCGCGCCAGGCTGCTGGAGGGGGTGCTGTACGCCGAAGTCGTGTACCGTGGGCCCGGCAAATACAAGGGCAAGAGCGAGTACGTGCCGGTCCCGCTACTGGACGCCGAGCTACGCCAGGCGGCCGAGCGGCTGGAAGGGGCCGCGCCGGCCGCCCAGGCCCGGGATCTGCCAGAGTCGTTCAGCGGGGACCGAGACCCTAGTTTCAAGGAGGCCTGCAACGCCAGCCTGGCTCACCACGCGCGCGAGTTGGTGCGGGTACGGGGGCAGACGTTGCGGGCGCTAGTGCTCGATGCGGCCGAGGGAGCGAGCTGCCGGGCGCTGGGGCAGGTGGCGCAGGAGCTGGGCGTGGCGCTGTCGGCCGACGTCCCCAACTTCTGTCCGCAGACGTGCGACGAGCTCGAGCGGTTGGCTCTGCCAGGCGTCCGCGTCCACCGCCGCTCCCTGGAGGCGCTGCTGCAGTCAGGGCCGCCGGCCGCCGGCTGGGACGTAGCGTACCTGGACTTTTGCAACATGCTGCACGGCAACACACGCGCCATCCGCCGGCTGCTAGCTCACCTGGACCCCCGGCCGGGCTCGTTGCTAGCGCTGACGTTCTTTGGCGGGCGCGGCGCGCTGGAATGGCTGACCGGCCACGCTGGTGAGCTGGAGCTGACGCGCGCGGTCTACAGCACCGAGCTCGGTGCCCTGCTGAGGGAGGCGGGCTGGCGGGCGTCGCTGCTCGACTACCGGCCGTCGGGCACCATGTGTTTCTGGCTGTTCCGCCTGCACGGCCCGCTCGGCGCAGCCGCGGCGGCCGGCCACCCCCGCGGCTGAGCCAGCAGTCCCGCGCACAATGACAGGGAGCAAGCCAGGCCCGCGTTAGGGAGGACTACTCTGATTCAGGATTCAGTCTTTTCAATAAAGACCACCAAGTTGTGCACCCTAGCTCCGGGCCGCTCGGCGCAGCAGCGGCGGCCGGCCCGAATTCTCCGGCCGGCAGCAAAGGGACGGACGGCCCCCCGTAAAAAAAGCTTGCGCGAACCCGCAGGCCCGGACAGAGGGAGGGGGGCCTTCCCCGGCTCCGGGCCCCAGCTTGTGTAGCGCCCTGGCTTTTTTTAATCAGGTTTGCTTACGCTGGTACTCTCATTCTCTCGCTCGCTTGCTAAGCACCACGGAGGAGGAGTGCTGGAAAAAACCGCCTGCTGGGTGCCAGTCTCAGCCCCCGCGACTCTTTCTCCGCCTCCGGCCGCCCCCCCCCCCCGGTGGCGTAGCAGAGAAAGCACACTCTGCCCGCCCTCCCCCCTCCCTTCCAGCCCTCTTACCCGCCGCGTTCTACCACACAGTTGTCTGAGTTTACCGCTAGCCTCATTGCGTCGTAGGCTGCTAAGTCCGCCGGATCCAGGCGCAGGTGCCGAGCCTTGATAATTGTCACGCCTTGCATATTCACTAGGCGGAGTCTGACGCGCCGAAGATTCTGGACTTGTGCTGCTTCGGCGAGGTCGCCGTCTGTGCCTTGGAGGCAGACAGACTTGGCCCTAAACTTCTCCAGCTGAAGAAACAGAGGCTCGTCTCCGTCCGCTTTCGTAGAAAGTAGGGTAATCACCACGTTGGGCAGTGGCCCGCTGCCGTCGACGTGAATAACCCTGAGCCCCCTCTTAGCATCCGTGATGGGAGCCTCGCCCTCCGGCTGGTGGCGTTCACAATCCACGGTCAGTCGAAACTCTCGGTCGGTGTCAGGCCACGTGGCATCCGGAGAGAGTATAACCTGTTGTAGCCTATCAAGTGTCGGAACCTTTAGGGCCCGCGCCTTCGCGGTGGCGCTTAGGGGGATCAGTGGCTTTTTCCACGATATCGTCAGCTCGGTCATGTTCCACAAAGCCAGCCGTAGACTAGAGCAGGCGCTCTGTGTTGGGTACCAGACCCGAACCTCAGTGGCAGAATCCAGGCACCCATTGGCTTCCAGACTTTCAGCATCGGGGTGGTTCTCCAATACTTTAGTCAGTATCTCGCCCCAGTACTCATCAATATCCTGCTCGCCATCCCCTTCTTGTACCAGCACAGACTGTACACGGAAGAGGCGGCGATTGGGTCTGAAGGTGCGGACATTGTGGAGCACAGTGGTGTCGAACATCTCCCAGTGGTCCGATTCGCGAGGACCCATAGCGTCGTCCGGCTCCTGTATTGCCAGCTTCACGTCGGCAGGGCCCAACACGCGTGGTCTTCGTGCCCTCGCGCCAGTGACAACGCGTGAGCTACGTAGCCATCATCCAGCATCTGTTTGCCCCACCACCACAGGACTCGCGTTGCGTCGAAAAGATTTTGTGCGTCTGGGACTTGGATACAGTCGAAACCCTTGAAGTCAGACGCGAGCGCCCCCCACAGCGTCTTTTCGAGCCAGCCCTCTAAAGGGGAGCTGCCGCCCCGGGAGCAGTCCTTTAGAGGTTGACTGACGTGTGCTATCGCAAAGCTTGGGGGTCTATCAAGTTGGGAGCCGTGCCTGGAGCTGTGCCTGAGCCGTGTGATCAGGGAGCTGAGCTGCTGGTAGGATCCCAAGGCAAAGCCCTTGGTATGCTTCCAGCGCGCTAACAGCTCCACGAACATCCACAGTCGTTTGGAGGCCTGCTCGGCCAAAGCTTCTTCGCTACCTGTCCCCCTGGCGACTATCACCACCTGCAGTCTGTCCGGAGCCGAGCGCAACACTTGATCAAAGAGGTCCAGGCGTTGGTAGTCTGCGGGATTCTTGAGCCCGGCGTCTAGTGGCCAACGCGCATAGAGGTACAGAGTATTCGCGTGGGACAAAAGGGCAGCAACGCCTCTGGCGTGCAAAATATCAGTCTCCTTTTGGCACAGGGCCTGAGTTCGCCACTGCGCAGCCGGGCAATCGAAGCACAGTGCACAGCGATCGTCGGGGCCGTGTGGCTGTTTGGCGTCTGCCTTGTGCCGCTTGGGGGGCCCTGGCTGCTCCATGAACCCGCGCGCAACGCTTTGGCCTAGTACTGTCACTCCCGCGCCACGGGAGCCGTGCCGTGGGGGTCGTGGCGGGGGGGAGAGGGGGCGGAAGGGAGCGGCCGGGCCGGGGGGAGGCTCTCCTCTCCCGCGCCCGGTCACGTGCCCTGTGCGCCCCCCCCCCCCCCCCCCCCCCCCGACGACGCCGCCCCCTTCCTCGCCCGCGTGACCGCGCGCGCGGGCTCACATGGCCGTGTGTGGGCGCCCTCTCCCCGACGGCGCGCGCCGCGTCGCACCCCCCTCCCAGCGTGACCACGCGCGCGCGGTCACGTGCGGCGCGCCCCCCTACCCGTGTCCGTCGGCGCGCGCGTTCATTGTGGCGCACTGCGACGGGCGCACGCCAGGGAGCGCGCGCTCCCCCTTCTTGGCTGCGTACCGCCGTGGCTCTGGCACAAAGGATCTCCTTGCACAAAGTCCAAGTACCCCAACACAGCTATGCTTAAGAAGGCCACCAAGCCCCGCCGCCAGCCGCGCCGCTTTCACCCGTACGCTGCGCCGAGCGCTACCGCATCGGCCGCGACCGCACCGACCGCCAGCGCTAGCCGCTCTGGCGGCACTGGGTTCCGCGCCCTCGGCACCGACCTGCTGCGCCACATCCTGGCGTTCGCGGTACACCTAGCCGCACCGGCTAGGCCGGAGCCCAGGCTGGCCAACCGCCGGGTGGTGGGGACGCTCGCGCTCGTGGACCGGAGCTGGCACCACGCCGTGCAATTCCTCCCGGGCTGCTACCGTGACTCCCTGCTGTACAACTTCGTGTTACTCAAGCGCCTGTTCGCCGCCATGGACGAGCCCGGGTGGTGGGAACCAGCCCGCGTGAGCACCGTGTTTGCTACCGGGCGCGACGACGAGCTGCTGGCCGAGGGCGCCGTGACCGCGTTATTCGCCCCGGCGCAGGTGGCCCGCGTGCCGACGCTGTTCCCGGGCTGGCTCTTGCCGGACGGGCAGCGGCTGCGCCGGGAAGCGCGGCGTTTGTACGTGGCCGAGGGGCGCTTCGAGGAGGCCGACGGCGCGACTACTACCGTGTACGTACACAGCGAGGCCGTCGCCTGGTACCTGACCAGGCACCGTGACGCGGAAGAACTCCTGTTCCTGACGCAACAGCTACTGGCGACCAACGCGCCCTCTTTCCTGTCTGCGCACCACGAGTGGAGGTCGCTCAGGGTCCGGTGGCCGTGCGGCACGCTGGGCTCCGCCACCGCGGCCCGGCAGCGGCCGGCCGGCCAGCACGCGGCCCCCAGGCCGCCGCGTGTCCCTAGGCCGCTGCGCGTCCCGCGGAGGCGCTTCCACGCTCCGCTACAGTGGTGGTCGCCACAGCAGCTCGTTCTGATTGGCCACGGGGTGGTGAGTGCGGTCACGGGCCTCGGCAGCGAGGTAGGTGTTGGCGTGGCGCTGACGCACGCGTTGGGCGACGGTTCGGTGCTGCGGGCCGTCAAGGGCTGCCAGTACTCGCGCCAGGGCGTCGAGCTCGTGAGGCAGGCGGACGGCAGCTACCAGGAAGTGGGCGGGCTCTCTGCCCCGTGGTGGAGCAAGCCGCGTTCGTGTGGGCGCCCGCGTTGGTGCAGTACCTCGAGTGGAACGCGCGGCCCTGGCACCAGCAGCTGATCTGGGACGTGCTCGAGTATGAAGGCCCTCGGCTGGCGCCGCTGGCCTTTGCCTTTAGCCAAGAACTCGTGCTGAGTCAGTGGGGGGGCAAGTTTAAGGGCTGGGTAGCCACCGCCCGCAACCCTTTCGAAGGTAGCCACGTGATTGCACTCTGATTGCACTCTGAGCCACCAAGTTCTCTATTTCATTAAAAAAGAAAGGCCAAGCCCCAGACTGTAGCCCGGCAGCCGGAGTTAGGAACCCCGGAGTTTTTAAACGCTCTGTTTAGTACGGCCGGGGGCCGGGTGCGTTCGTAGCGGGAGCCCGCTGCTACCTCCGGTCCAAGCACGTCCAGTACAGCCAGGGGAGGGGGGCCGGTTGCGATAACCTCGTGTGCCATCTTGGGGGGGGGGGGGGGGAAGGGACACGCCCGGCTGGTGGCGTGGACCAGCGAAGGCCAGTCAAAGCCTTGGGTCGGTGTCAGCCCAACGTGGCCTCCGGAGAGCGTTCGGCCTGGGGTAGAACCTCGGTCGGTCAAAACCTCCTCCAGGGCCCGCCCCTCTCCCCGTGGTGGTGGTGCCTAGGGGAAAGCAGTGGCCTTCCCCCCAGCTTGCCCATGCCCGACAACTTCGGGCCTAGCCTAGAACAGGCTTCGTGTTGAGTAGCAGACACGCACACCCGTCCGTCCCTTCTGCCACGCACCCGTCGACCTCGAGGCTCTCAGTGTAGAGAGGTATTGCTCCAAGCAAGCCTGCGGCTCCAGTCCTCCTCCCCGCCCGGCTCCGCCTCGACGTGCTCTGTTACCCGTAGGGACGGTACCCGGCAGTGGCGAGGCCGCGGCGGCGAGGCCGCGGTGGCAAGGCCGCGGCGGCGCCAGGGGGGGGGGGCGCCGCGCGCGCGATAGGCGGCGCACACCCACACCGGTGCGCGTGCACAGGCGCCACGCGCGCCGCGGCGGCGCGAGGGGGGGGGCGCGACAGGCGGCGCACACCTGCACCGGTGCTCGTGCACCTGGCGCCACGCGTGCAAGTGGCGCCGCGCGCGCACTTGGCGCGCGAGGGGGGGGGCGCGTGCCCCCTCCCACCCGGCTGCGCCCCGTCGTGGCGCTGGCACAAAAGGTGACGGCACGAAGCCACCAAGTACAACCATGCCTAGACCTACCACACCCCGCCGCCAGCCGCACCGCTTCCACCCGTACGCTGCGCCGACCAGCGCCACCGCCCCGACCGCCTGCCGTGCCGGCGGCGCTGGGTTCCGCGCCCTCGGCACCGATCTGCTGCGCCACCTCTTGGCGTTTGTCGTACACCTAGCCGCGCCGGCTCGGCCAGAGCCGCGGCTGGCCAACCGCCGGGTGGTGGGGACGCTCGCGCTCGTGAGCCAGAGCTGGCACCACGCCGTGCAATTCCTCCCGGGCTGCTACCGTGACTCCCGGCTGTACAACTTCGTGTTGCTCAAGCGCCTGTTCGCCGCCATGGACGAGCCCGTGTGGTGGGAGCAGGGCCGGGTGCGCAGCGTGTTTGCTACCGGGCGTGACGACGAGCTGTTTACCGAACGCACCCTGACCGCGTTATTCGCCCCGGCGCAGGTGGCCCGCCTGCCCACGCTGTTCCCGGGCTGGCTCTCGCCGGCCGGGCAGCGACTGCGCAAGGAGGCGGGGGGGCTGTACGTGGCCGAAGGGGGCCCCGAGGACGAGTGGGGCGCTATTCACGTGTACGTACACAGCGAGGCCGTCGCGTGGTACTTGGCCCGGCACTGTGACGCACGAGAACTCCTGGTCCTGACACACAAGCTGCTGGCCACCCACGCTCCCTCGTTCCTGTCGGCGCACCACGAGTGGAGGTCACTCAGGGTCCGGCTGCCGTGCGGCAGGCTGGGCTTCACCGCCGCGGCCAGGCCACGACCGGCCTGGCAGATCCCGCCACCACTCGGGCCGCTGTGTTGCCCGAGCAGGCGCTTCCGCGCTCCGCGGCAGTGGTGGTCACCCCAGACGCTCGTCCTCCTCGGGAATGGGGTGGTGAGCGCGGTCACGGGCCTCGGCAGCGAAGTAGAGGTGGGCGCTGCGTTGAGCCACGCGTTGGGCGACGGCTCGGTGCTGCGGGCCGTCAAGGGCTGCCAGTACTCGCGCCAGGGCGTCGAGCTCGCGAGGCAGGCGGACGGCAGCTACCTGGAAGTGGAGGGGGTCCCCCGCCCCGTGGCGGAGCAAGCCTCGTTCGTGTGGGCGCCCGCGTTGGTGCGGTACCTCGAGTGGAACGCGCGGCCCTTCCACCTGCAGCTGATCTGGCAAGTGCTCGAGTATGAAGGGCCTCGACTGGCGCCGTTGGCTTTTGCCTTTAGCGAAGAACTCGTGCAGACCCAGTGGGGAGGCCGGTTTCAGGGCTGAGTAGCCACCGCCCGCAACCCGTTCGAAGGTAGCCACGTGATTGCGCTCTGAAACGGGCTGCCGTCCCGTTTTGGGTTGAAAACGGGCTGCCGGCCAGTTTCCGGCCGAAAACGGGCCAGCCAAACGGGCTGCCGGCCCGTTTCAGTCCGGCAGCCTGTCGGCAAGACCAGCCCGCCCAAAACGGGCTGCCGTCCCGTTTTGGGTTGAAAACGGGCTGCCGGCCCGTTTCCGGCCGAAAGCGGGCCAGCCAAACGGCAGCCCGTTTCGGTCCGGCAGCCTGTCGGCAAGACCAGCCCGCCGAAAACGGGCTGCCGTCCCGTTTTGGGTTGAAAACGGGCTGCCGGCCCGTTTCGGGGTAAAAACGGGCTGCCGGCCCGTTTTGGGGTGAAAACGGGGCCGCCAAGTTCTGCTAGTCTGTCTGATTAAAAAAAGAAAGGCCAGCCAAAAACCGTAGCCCGGCAGCCGGAGCTAGGAGCACCGGAGTTTAAAACGCCCTGTCCGGTGCAGCCGGGTGCCGTCGTAGCGAGAGCCTCCTCGGACCGGAGTGACCACCACGTCCGGCACAGCCAGGGGCCGGTGGCTGACGCCTGCGGACACTGCGCCGTCCCAGGCCATGGCCCGGGTGCACGGCCAGGGCTTGGGGGGGGGGGGGGGGAGGAGATCCTGGCCGGTGCGCGCCGGCTGGTGTCAGTCCGGGGGGCCTCCCTCCCCCGTCGGCGGAGCCGTGGGGCCGCCAGGGGGGGGGGAGGGCTGCCGCTGGCCGGACCACCCCCCTTCTTCTTCTTCTCCTCCCTCCCACGCGGGGAGGGACGGCCTCTCCCCCCCCCCCGCGGGGGGCTAGGTTCTGGCCGCTCGCCGCCGCTCGCGCCCGGGCTGCCTAGTTAAAACCAGCGTGAGTGTTGTCGCGGCGGCGCATGTACCAGCAAGTGTGCCAACGAGCGCCCCTGCACCTGCGGCGGTTTTGTCGGTACCAAGGGACCGCCCTGGGGGCGTGGACCCTGTTTACGGCTATCCTGCTCGCGCGGACGGCGCCGGGGAGCGCGGCGGGGGCCGAGGTCGTCTGGCTCGCGGCCGCGGTGTTGTGGTGTGTGGCCCAGGGCCTGGGGCTGCTGTTCCTGTGCCTGTGCCTGCGCCTGCCCGCGTCGTGGCGGGCCGCGTGCGGCGTCGGGCACTACGACGTGCGCTACGTGCACTCGTGGCTGTACCGGGAAGGGGCCCCGGGCCTGACGTACCTGCTGTTCCTGGTGACCTTCTGCGAGAGCTTCATGTTCCAGTACAACGCGCCCGCCCTGCTGCTGCTGGCCCTGGTCGCTAACGGCAGCCGCTACCTGGCTTTGTACGAGATGCTGTGCTGGCTGGACGTGCACGAGGACTGGTCGGCGCAAGCGGACGAGGCCACCCCGTCGGTGTACCTGCTGATCCGGTACGTGGGTTCCCTGGCGCAGCTGCGCCTGTTCGTCGGCGCGATGCTCGTGTACTCGGCCGTGCAGCACCTGTGCCTGGTCGCGTGGCTGTTCTGGGGCGGGCCGCCCCTGCTGCCGCCGCACAGCCTGGCCGGCCTGCGCGAGGACCTGCAGTGGGTCCTGGCGCAGAGCGCCGGCGGCCACTCGTCGGACGCCGCGCCCTGGCGGCTCGAGGTCTGGGCCGCCGCGCCCGCCGAGCTAGCCTCGCTGCCGCCCTGGGCCCGCGACCTGTGGGGCGCCGGCGACTGTCCCTCGTTGGCCGTCCCCTGGCCGGCGGTGGCCGAGGTCGCCCGGACCCCCCCGTGGGTGTACCGGCACGCCTGGTACCCGCACCAGGCCGCCCCCGCGCGCACCAGCTTCCACCTGCCGCTGGGAGCGGCCGGGGCCGGGCGCACGTGGGTGTGGTACACCGACCGGACCACGGGCCTGAGCTGTGCCTGGGCCTGCCCGCGCGCCAACAGCTCGGCGGGGTGCGCCCGGCTCGCGCTGCCCAACCTGACCACGGCCGACCCCCTGACGTGGCTGGCGGCGCTGTGGGGCGGCGACCCGCTCGGGCCCGCCTGGTTGCTCATCACCGCCGCGGCACACCCGGCCAGCCCGGAGGGCTCCGTGCCGGCCGACCTGCGGCGGGTGCTGGCCCTGGCCCAGGAGGCGGCGCGCGCGGTGGGCCCGGCGGAGCCCCCCGCCCCGGCGCCCGGGCTGCGCCTGCTGGCGGGCGCGCGGCTGGTGCGGGAGGAGATCGCGCGCCAGACCTGCTGGGCGCTGCCGCGCCCGCTCGCGGCCAGGCCCGAGCTGCGGCGCGAGCTGGCGGCGGCCGGCGCCCCGGACGACGCGGCGTTGGAGGCCGAGTGCCGCGAATGGCGCGTGGTCAAGCGAGACTTCCGGCGGCTGGCGCTCGGCCGCAACCTGTCCCTGCACTGGCTGCGCCTCCTGTTCCTCGGCCTCCTGTCCGTCCGGGCGGTCGGCACCGGCGCGTGCTGGGGGCCGGCGCGGGCGTGGGGCGCGGCCGCGGAGCGACCGCTGGTCCGGTGCTACCGCGAGCAGCTGGACCGCCTGTGCTGCTGGTCGGCCTGCTGCTGCGTGCTGGCACGGTCGCCCTCGTGCCGGCCCTGCTCACGGGCCCGCTGTCCTTGCTCGTGCGCTGGGACGCCCGGGCCCTGGGGTGCCTGCTCCTGGCCCTGGGCGCCGGCAGCCTGCTGTCCTGGCTGCTGTGCGTGCCGCTGGCGGCCCGGGTCGCGCTGCGCCTGTGCCAGAACGCGTGGGGGGACGCGGGCCTCCGGGAGCTGGAGCGCACGGCCGCGTCGGCCTCCTGCCTGCGCCCGGGGCCGGCGGCCGCCGGGGACGACGCGGAAGCCGCCCGCGCGCCGGCGCCGCCGCCGCCCCGCTGCCGTGGTACGTCCGCCACGTGACCGAGTGCTACGTGGCGCTGTGGTCCCTGTTCTGGAGCACGTGCGCCCTGGTGCCGCTGGCGGCCTACCTGTCGCCCTGGCCGTGGTTCGTGGGACCGACCGCCTGCTGGACCTGCCCCCCCGTCCGCCGTGCTCGTGCTCGTGCTGGCCGCCGTGCCGGTGGGCCTCGCGCTGCCGTGGGGCTGGGTGCGCGACGAGTCCAGCGCGCTGCGCGGCGCCGGGCCCGCCGCCGCCGACGAACAGTACCGCGAGCTCTGGTACGACCAGGTCCGCGACTACCGCGAGTGGCGGGCGGGCCTGGCGCCCGGCCCGCCGCCCGGCGCGGTGCGCTGCACTCCCCCCGGCGGCGCGGCCCAGACCGAACGAGACCTGCGCCACGTGGCGGCCGTGTGCGCGTCGCTAGACCCGTCGCAGCTCGGGCTGCTGCTGGCGTTCCTGACGGACCGGTGCACCGAGCTGGCGCGGCGGGACCCCCACCACGGCCGGCCGGGGACCCCGCCCCGGCCGCGGGGACACGAGCCGCGGGGACACGAGCCGCGGGGACACGAGCCGCGGGGACACGAGCCGCGGGGACACGAGCCGCGGGGACACGAGCCGCGGGACACGAGCCGCGGGGACACGAGCCGCGGGGACACGAACCGCGGGGACGCGAGCCGCGGGGACACGGACCGCGGGGACACGAGCCGCGGGGGAGAGGAGGAAGAGGAAGGGAGCTGACTCCCCCGCTCCGAAGCACCACGGCCGGCGACCGCCGGCCCCGGCCGGCGCCACCCGGCTGGCAGGTTCTGTTGGGCCGGCGGGCCCCGGCCCGGACCTAGCAATCTCCTCCCCCCCCTCCCCTCTAGCCGGCCGGCGCCGGCCGGGTCCGGTTTTTTTCTCTTGGCTGGCCTACGGGTATTTTAAAGACTGACTGAAACTGTACACAGGCAGCGTGGCGAAACGCAGCCCCCTACCTCCTACTCCTGCTTCGGCGAAGTCACGACTGTCATCCTCCCTCTTGCCCCGGCTTGGCTGCAGGCCTTAGACTAGTCTGCCTGGCCCCGTCGGGGAGACAGGGGCCGGTGTGTTCCCTGGTCTCGCGCGCCGGAAGTCCCAGCCCGGCTGGAACCTAGCCGGCCGGCGCGTGGCCGCGGCGCCGGCCGAGATGGTATACGACAGGTCCGTGGCCCGGGCCAGCTCCGGGTCTGCCTCGAGCAGGCGCGCGCACACCTCTGGCACGCTCAGGTGCTGGGCCAACAGCGAGGTTAGGGCCTCCTCGAAACGGAGCAGCAGGCCCAGGCGCTGCTTCAGCCTACGGGCCAGTTGTGCGCCGCCGGGCAGCTCGCGGCCTAGCGGCGGCCTGTCCGACAAACGGCCGCGCAGCAGCAGCCGCCCGCCCCGGTAGGCCTGCCAGCCGCACTGCCAGGTGGACCCCGGGGCCGGGCGCACGGCCAAGGCCAGCAGTTTGAGCACACAGGAGGGCACGAGGGCGTCCAGCGCCTGCTCCAGCGTCGGCCGCTTCTCCGCCGAGGCTGGGGCGCGGGTGAGCTCCGTCGTGTGCAGCGACGCCGACACGTCCACTCCGGGCAGCAGGGCCACCACGAGCTCGGCGTGCACTTCCCCGACGGCGGGGCAGCAGGAAGCAGGCGGCGCGGCCAGTGAGTCGGGCACAGGGGCGGACAGCAAGGGAGGGGAGAGTGGGGCAGGAAAAGAGAGTAGGTCGTCGGGTACTGGGGCTGGCGGGGCCAAGCGCTGCTGCTGCTGCTGCTGTTGCTGGACCAACCTCGAGGCTCGGCGGCGGCGTCCCATGCGAGTTACGACCAGCTGAATTGTGTCGCTGCCCCGCAGCGCACCGCCCGCCCGCGGCGCCCCCCGCGCCTCCCTCACAAGGGGGGGGGGGGGAGAGGACGCGCGCGCGGGGGGGCACCGGTACGAGTCGGCGCGCGCCGGCGGGCGCGGGGAGGGGGGGGCGCCCCCGTGCGCCGGCGGGGGGGGGGGGGGAGAGGGCGCCCGCGCGCCGGTGGGGAGGGAGGGGGGGGGGGAGGAGGGGGCGGGCCAGCGTTCCGTGGGGCCCCGCTTGGCCCCGCCACCCCCTGCTGGCCCAAGTCGTACCCGAGGGGCCGCACACTAGACCGACCGTGGCGAGTGCCTGCAGGGCGGGCACAAAACCTACCAGGCGATGCGCAGCAGCGTCTGGACGGCTTCCCCCGGTCTGTGCCCCTGGGGGGGCTACAATGGCACTCTCCCGCCCTGCTACCCTGGCCCGCGGGGTTTCTCGTACCACGAGCCTACCGACAGCTGCGGGGGCCCGGACGAGTGCGCCTGGGGCCTAACGCCGTGCGATCTGGATCCCGGTGGTTGCGTACCAACCCAGGACGGGTGGTACCAGGGGCTGTCGTCCCTGCCGTTCCAGGACTGCGTAACCAGAATAGCCTCGTGGGACGAGCGCTACTACTGGCCGGACGGTTTTGTCCGGCACTTCTGGACACTGACCGGAGGTATGGTAGTACCGACGAGCTACAACGCGGCCTTTTTTACTTTTGTACCACTGGGTAACGACAGGTACCACCTCCTAGCGAACGAGGGGCAGCACAAGGTATGGGCTACCACCGAGGGCGGGCTAGTCACCCAGGAGGCCGACGGCACGGTGCCCTGGCGCGCCGGCACCGACGTCTTCGCCATTAGACCCAGCTTCCTAGAGAGTGCCAACTCCTGGTACTACGAGATCCGCGCGGGCGGCCAGTGCGTGAGCCTGCCGACGCTGGGAACTCGCGGCTGGGTCATTACCGACACCTGCGGTGATTCAAACTATCCGGCCAGCTGGGAGAGATATTTGCTCTGGGACTGCCCCCAGAGAGAGGTTGGTCTCCGGCGCTACGAGGGGGACGGCTCTTGGGCCCACGCCCGCTAGCTGTCCTGCCTGGCGTGCCGAAGGCTTGCCAGTGGGGAGAGAGCGCTCTTCTTTCTCCCTCTTCTCCCGAAACCATCTTTCTCGTGGCCCGCGGCAGAGGTGGCGTAGCACGGAAGGGGGGCGGGGTATGTCAGGGGGGGGAGAGCGAGAACAGCAGCGCTTGATTGGTTCACGGTTTTTTTATTAACGGGGACGCTGTTTGGCCGGCACAGACACCAGGTTTCCTTCTTCCCCCGGGCCGGGCAAGAGTGGCCAAGAGGGTGACTATCGTTTCTTCTCCTCCTGCGGGACGGCAGGGGGCTGCACGTGCGGAAACAGCTGTTTGAACCTCGTCGCCGCTCCGTCCCAGACTGCTTGTTCATCGTACCTAAGGATGCCCTCGCTATCCGTGTACATGCCTTCTGTCGATAAAGTAATCCTTGCTGTCTGCAGTACTTCTGCCATTGAATTGGTTAATTCTCTCTCTTTACCCTTTCTGAGCTTTTGCCTTTGCTGCTTATTGAGGGTGTTCGGTGGTAGCGGCCCCGGGAGAACAAAGTCGCGATCGTGGCTTGCTATCTTTCGTAAGGCCTCGCGCATTATACACCATCTGTCTGGCAATTTTTGATTCGCGTTCTTGTTGAAAATTGCTTTCCCCAGCCATTCGATGCTCCCTGCCGTAAGTCTCCTTCTTTCCTTGCCACGTTCGTTTTTTCGTTGGCGCCGTCTCTCTGCTTCCGTACTGTCCGTGGCAGGGCCCGCGGACGACGATGGAGCCGGCGGGGCCCGTGCGGCATTGGCCAAGGGGGCGGCATACGTGCTGATGCTGGCCCGGGTGGCATTAGCGAAAGAGACCCCCGGCTGTAGCCGCTGAATCCTGGGGACGGCTGTCCGAGCGCTGCCGTACCCAGCGGCCGCGCTACGGACGGGCTGGGAGGCCCCGCCGAACGCACCTAGCTGCAGCCCGCCCGGTCCGGACAAGGGCTGGGGCGCGGCAGACTGCGCGGGGTACGGCGCCGTAGACGACGCAGTGGGGGCACCTGCCCGCTGGGGTACCGGTCGGAAGACGCCGGCAGGGGGAGGGAGTCCGTCTCTGCCAGCGCTGGTGGTGGTGCCCGCGGGTGCTCTGCCAACCGGGCCCCGCGCCCTGGGAGAAGAAAACGCCCCCCTGCGTGAGCCCACCCCCGCTGGCGTCCCGTTCTGGCTGAGTGTGTGCACCACGACAGCCCCCCGGCCCGCGGAGCGGCCGCCCGGGCAGCCACGCGGAGCAGCAGCTCGGGCACGCAGCGGGCCGCCGCCCTCGTTGCCGCAGCTAGGGCGGGGCTGCCCCAGGGCAGAAGATTGAGGGCCAGCTTATTGTCTGGTCTAGTAAAAAAAAGTGATCCTGCCACCCCGCACCACCGTCTCCAGTCCCCGGCCCGCTCCCGAAACTTGCCCGCTAGCTTCCCCTCGCTCGGCAAAGAGCCGGAGCTAACTGAACGCAGCGACATATATGCTTCCAAGCGCCGCAGCGTCGTGGCGCACGGCCAGTGGTTGCCGTCGGCACCTTGTTCCTCGGCTTCGCTGGCCCACATGTCTAGGTAAGTGTCCAAAACCCCGCCGTCTAGGTCTTGTGCATCCATAACCCCTAGGACCGTCGCTAGCCAGTGGTTTCGGTCCTGCTGTGTAGAGCAGAGGACACTGGCCAGGACGCCGAACGCGGTGGCCAGCCACAGGGGCCCCGGCTCTGTGGAGCCGAGCACCCCGAGGCAGCAGCTCGGGTCCACCCGGGCCAGCCTCAGCTCAGCCCCCGGCGTGGTCCCCGGCGGCGCCTCCGGTGGCACCTCTGGCGTAAACAGCACTAGGTCGGTAAGGTCGAAACCACTGTAAATCAGAGGAACCCTGCCCTGGCTGAGCCTTTCAAGGTAGCGCTGGATAAAGGCCCGGCGCCCGTTCTCGTCCGCCCCGCTGGCTGGCGCGACATTCTCCCGCCGGACGTCCAGGACGAGCCACTTGGGCTCGCCTGCCGCCTGTGTCACCGAGCCCCCCGCCTCCAGCGCGAGCCCCAATGCGAAGAAATGATGTTGTACCTGGAGGCAGTCGGCGACGACCGTACCTACCGCTGGGAGCGGGCTGAGGATTGCTGATTGTAAGACGGCCCTTCCTACCTGCAGTACCTGCAGATTCGTTGACGGTATGCGAGAACGGATACCAGCCAAGCTCTGTTCGCTACTCTCTAGGTGCAGGAGCGGACGAGAGGCAAACGCCTGCTGTAGCTCACCTATGTGTGCCAGTGGCTCCGCCGAGAGGTCGGCCGATAGCCCGGCTTCCTCGGGGTGCTGCAGGCGGACCAGCCCCCTTCCCCAGGCTGTAGCCGGGCCCAATGCCTTATATAGAGACTGGGGCCGCCACAGGTTTTGCAGCGCTTGCCTCCCCTCCACTGCGTGACATGGCCGACTCTTTGAGGCAGGAGTGCTTTCTTCCTCCCCCCCTCCAGGGAAAGCCGGCCCCCCCCCCTCCTCCCTTCCATCAGCCCTCTGCCTGCTTTCTTCTCCCCCCTCCCCCGCCCCCCTCTCCCGCGCGCAGCCCCTAGCGGCAGCGCCTAGCGGCCCTGTCAGGCCGCGGCGTCGCGCCGGGCGCGGACCGCGTACGAGCCTGCCAGGGCCAGCCAGCACACGACTGTGAGCACCCGTGTCGTGCCGAGGACTGCCGCCCACCACCGCCGCTGGCGCTGGTCGTCGTAGCACGGGCAGCACTGCCGCGGCGAGCGCCGGTGCTGCGCGGCGCCGGCCCGGGCGCCGCGGTGGCCGAGCAGTGACTGGCGGTCCCGGCCGTCGTCCGGCCGCGGGTGTCCGCCCAGGTCCACGGCCCAGAGCACGACCCACGCCACGGCCGACGCCGTGAGCCCCACCGTGAGGCCCAGCAGCAGCCCCCCCCGCCACTGCCGCGGGCCGCGGAAGCCAAACAAGAAGAGGGAGCCCGTGCGCGCGGTGTCGGGCCACGCGTCCGGCGCGGCGGGCAGCGGCGGCAGCACGTAGAAGCACTCGTCGCGGCTGAGGTTGAAGAGAAGCGCCAGGTCCCCCGGCTCCAGCCCCGGCGGCAGCGAGTAGTACAGGTCCAGCAGGTGCTGCAGCCGCTGCAGCTCGTCGTACATGGCCCTCGTCGTGTTGTCCATGGCAGCGCGCAGCGCGCTCTGCAGCTGCGGCAGCTTGTCCAGCAGCTCCAGGCCCTCGTGGTACAGGTCTCCGAGCTCGGCCTGCAGCAGGCGCAGGGCGCTCTGGCGGCGGACGAGTTCGGCGGACCGGTTGGCGGCCTGGGCGATCAACACGGCATACTCGTCGCCCCAGTCGTCGGCGCGGTCGATGATCTGCTGCGCCGAGAGGTTGGCGGCCAGTTGCACGCCGGTGAAGTACGTGCGCGCCCGCTGGACCGACACGTCCGCCAGGCTGTAGGCCTGCAGCGAGTCGCGCGCGGCCGCGTCGAGCTCCGCGGGGTCGATGAGCCCCGCCGTGTTGCCGGGCCCGGTGGGGAAGGTCGAGAGCCGGGACAGCGACTCGCCCAGCAGGCGGTACAGGTCGGCCAGCTCGGACTGCTGCTCGACCCGGATCGTCCGCGCGTTGTCGCGCGCCTGCTGCAGCGACAGGGGGACGGCGCTGGGGGCCAGCGCCAGCCCGCCGGCGCACCGCACCTCGTAGTCCGGGCACGCGAGCCACAGGCCGCCCGCGCCCCCGGGCACGGCGCAGGCCGACAGGTCCACCTCGTACGTCTGGTACGGCGCGACGTCGGCCAGCGGCACGGCGGCCGGCGCGCAGCCCTCGACCCGGACCGACAGGGCGCAGGCGCGCGCGGCCGGGGGCTCCCGCTCGTAGGCGAGCCGGGCCAGCGACTGCGAGCCCCCGGGCCGGGCCACCAGGTCGAAGGTGTCGGGGCAGACGTAGTGCGGGTCCCGCTCGCGCGGCGGCGCGTCTTCCGCCGTGGCGTTGGCCGCCGCCCACCGCACGCGGCGGCGCACCGTCAGCTCCAGCTCCCACTCGCGCGGGTACAGGCGCACCGAGTCGGTCTCGGCCGACCAGTGCAAGAAGTAGTGCTGCAGGATCAGGCACCAGCCGCCCGCCTGCGCCGTGGCCGTGCGGCGGCAGCGCCGGTCCAGCTGCCGGAGGTCGAGCCCGCGCGTGGCCGGCGGGACCAGCGACTCGCGCCACTGCCGGGCAGCCAGCGCTTCGGGCGGCAGGGCCTGCGAAGTGACGGCGGACACGACGGCCTCGCGCGGTCGAACTTGCCCTGCGCGAAGGGTGCGGCGCGAGTCCAGCAGCCGGCCTCCAGCAGCTCGGCGGCGCTCTTGGGCGGGGGGACGGCGAGCTCGGCTGCGAAGTGACCGGCGGACACGACGGCCTCGCGCGGGTCGAACTTGCCCTGCGCGAAGGGGTTGCGGCGCGAGTTCAGCAGCCGGGCCGCGCCATCGCGCCGCAGCGGCAGGCGCACCAGCGCCCCCCACTGGCCGAGGTACTCGGCGCGCTGCGGCGGCGTGAGGGCCGCGAACCAGTCGTCGCCCAGCGCCAGCCACTGGGCGGCGCGGCCCGTGCCGCCCCCCGCGCCCTCGGCCCCGGCCGGCACGGGCTGGAACAGGTACAGCGGCGTGCCAGCGCGGGCGCGGAAGGCCCGCGACACCGTCAGCAGGCGCGTGGGCACGTCGACGACGTACGGCGTCAGCCCCGGCGCGTCGCTGTACGCCGTGCCGAACGGGTGCGTCGCGTTCGCCTCCGCCGCCGCCCCCCCGGAGGCGGCGGCGGCGCCGCTCGTGTCGCGGTACTCAGTCACGAGCCCGGTCGCCGGGTCGACCCGCGTGGCGCGGAACTGGCACGGCGTGTCCAGGCAGCGCGGGTAGCCGAGGAAGTACTGCTGCGCGCCCAGCAGCAGGCCGTGCGGGTCGTGCCAGCCGACGCCCAGCACCTCGTCGCCCGCCACCGCCGCGCTCGCGCGCTCGCGCCGGTCGCTCAGCAGCCACACCTCGGACAGGTCCGGTGACACCATCACGGCCGTGGCCACGTCCTCCAGCATCTGCAGCCGCACCGTGGCGTTGGCGTCCGGCGCCACGCCGGCGCCGTTGAGCGTGACCGAGTCCCGCTGGCCCCGCACGCCGAAGCGGCGCTCCTGGCGGCCGCGCCGCGTCTCGGTCGCCGTCGGCGTCGGCAGCCGGCCCTGCGCGATCTGGCGCAGCTTGGCGCCATGCCGCACGAGCCGCGTGGTCACGGCCAGCACCTCCTCCCACAGCTGCAGCGCGGGGTGGCGCGTCTCGGCCAGCTCGTCCGCGGCGGGCCCGTCGGTGCCGGCCAACCAGCCGGCCAGGCCCGCCGTCGCGTTCGGGTCCCGGTTCGCCAGGCGCAGGGCCCCGAGCGCCGACCCGCCGCCGGCGCCGGCCCACATGCGGTAGCCCCCGGGCGTCACCAGGCACACGTCGCGCCCGAGCAGGGCCGTCGTGACCTCGCCGAAGCTGCTGTCGGGCGGCAGCCCCGCGCGGACGCGCTCCAGGAACGGCCACGTCAGGTGCCGCGCCAGCCGGCCCGACCGCCGCTCTACCCACAGGCCCAGCACGTCCGCGCCCCCCACGGGGCCCCCCGCCCCCGCCGCCGCGCCGGCACCGGCCCCTGCCCCGGCGCACGCGTGATCCAGCGCCGCGGCCAGCCCGGCGGCGTCCGGCACGCCGGCCAGGCGCCACGCGGCCTCGGCCACCGGCGCCCGGCCGCAGTAGCCCCCCGCCAGCCAGCCCCAGGAGCCGCGGCCGCCCGAGCGCGCGCTCTCCTGCCCGCCGTCGCAGAAGAGCGTGCGCAGCCCGCGCTGCACGGCGCCCAGCCCCCACCACACGTCGTCGCCGGCCGCCGGGCACGTGTACCAGCCCCCCTCCCCGGGGGGGACAAAAAGGGGCCCTGGCTCTGGGCCTGCACCGGCAGGCGCGCCGAGGCGTTGCCTGCGCTCGCGTTCACGCCGAACGCGCCCGCGAAGGCCGCGGCGTGCAGGGCCACCCACTGCTGCCGCAGCGCATCGTCGTCCGTCCGCTCGCGGGTGTGCACCAGGGCGCAGGCGCACGTCTGGTTGCCGCACCCGTCGGGCCCGAACAGCAGCGCCAGGTGCAGCACCGAGTCGTAGCTGTACTGCGCCAGCGACAGCTGCACCGAGTTGCACGTTAGCGCCAGCGTGTGGCGCTCCAGGAACGCGCCCGCGGGGGCGCCCGGGCAGCCCGCCCCGCCGTCGCCGGCGACCCGCAGCAGCGACCACGAGGGCCCCTCGGCCCCGAACCAGCGCGTCGCGCCCGTGGCCGGGTCCACCAGGTCCAGGGCGGCCGCCCCCGCGTCCATCACCAGGGGCCACCAGCCCTGGCGGTGCGACTCGGCGAGGCAGGCGAACAGCGTGCGCACCAGCGACGCCTTGGTCTCGGCGCGCGTGTGGATCAGCTCCAGCATGCGCGACAGGCTGCCCCACACCGAGCTCGCGCCCACCGCCTTCTCCAGCAGCGACAGCATGTACAGGCGGTTGCGGTCCGTCAGCAGCTCCACGCCGAGCGCCAGCTGCTGCAGGAGCTAGGCAAACTCGGCCGCCTGGGCCGCCGACGACGACACGAGCTGCAGCACCTGGGCCGCCGCCCCGTAGCTGCGCGCCACCAGTCCCTGCTCCTCGCCCAGCGACTCGACGTAGAAAGCCGACATGGCGGCCAGCGCGTCCTCGAGCTCGTTGGTGCTGTTGCTGACCCTGGCCAGCAGCGCCGCGATCTGCTTGGACGCGTTCTGCGCCGCCGCCCCCGCCGCCTCGTACGCGTTCAGCGCCGTCGTCCACTGCGCCCAGAAGTCGTTGCCCGCGCGGAACGCGTCCAGCTGGCGCGTGTACGCGTTGCGCAGGAACAATAGCTCCGTCGTGTACGCGCTCGCCAGCTTCAGGTCCAGGTTGTACTTGACGTTCTGTAGCTCCTGCCTCGCGCACTCGGCCAGGTCCAGGCAGTTGCTGCTCACGGCCGTGACGGTCTGGGCCAGGCAGTTGCTCTGCACCTGCACGTACTCGGCGTCCAGCGCGGCCAGGTCGTCCGCGCCCAGCTCCGTGCCGTTCAGCCGCGCGAGGGCGCGCAACGAGCTCTCCTTCAGGGACTTCCAGTCGTGGGCAAACCCCTGGCACACGGCCTTGACCTGCCCGAGCGCGTCTTGGCCCAGCAGGGCCTGCGCCAGGCGCCGGCGGTAGCTCCGGCGCCGCCGCCCCGCCCCGCCCGTGCCGCCCGTCGAGCCGCCGGCGGCGGCGCCGCCCGTCGCGTTCGACACGACGGCGTTCCAGTGCTCGCTCTCGTTCCGGAACAGGTCGTCGGCCCGCGCCACGGTGTCCGCCACGCCGCTCGCGTTGCGCACGAACGGCGGCACGGGCGGCGGGGCCTCGGTCAGCCCCGCCGCGCCGGCCCCGGGCGGGACGACCGGCTGCTGCTCGCCCAGGGGCTGCCGCGCACCGCCCAGAAAGTCCGCCACGCTGCGCGCCAGCAGGCCGGACCCAAAGTCGTCTGTCAGCGACACCACTGCCGACACCTGCTTGGTCCACGAGGGCGTGAAGCCCAGCAGCTCGGCCGTGCCGTACTCCACGTACGGGTGGGGCACGGCCAGCTCAAAGCCCAGCGTCGCGTTGTGGGCCACGGATTCGTACGTCACGTACACGTGGCACACCACCGCCCGGCAGCCCTGCGACCGCACCAGGACCCTGACCTCCTCCAGCGCTGCGTCCGGCGACGGGGCCGCGGACGCGACGACCGACTGGACCTGGTACCCGAGCGACTCGGGCGGCGGCCCCTCCGCCGCCACGACCCCCAGCGCCCACCCCCACCACAGGCACCACCACCACCACCGCCCGCGCGGCCGTTCACGCGTGCTGGCGGCCGCCGTCGTCATGACGCGACCGGGCCGCTAAGCTTGCTTTTGGGGGGGGGGGGGGGGGGGTAGGCCGGGGGCGCCTGCTCCCCTGGGGCGGGCGCCCGGCGGAACGCCCCCCCCCGGGCCGCCGGGCGGCCGCCAAGGGAGGGAAGGAGGAGCCGGCTCCCCCCCCTCTCCTCCCTGCCCCCTTTCCCCCCCCCCCCCCCCCCCCCGCCGTCCTCCCCCCCCCTCTTCACCCCGTCACTTCCCTGCACAGCGTCTCCCGCCTAAAGCAGGTTGTGCCTGTGCCGTAGTTGGCAGGCGCAGCGCCGCCCCTCAGCTGGCTCCCCGGACTCTCCGCCCCCCCCCCCCCCCCCTGCCCCGCGATGATTCAGCCCTCCAGGTCCCCTTGTGCGCTGCCCCCTCCCCGCCCCAACACCCACATCCTCTCTCCTGCCCACCGCGCACTGGTTGTGTCCTGCAGGCGCCGCGACCAGGCGCCGCCCTGCGAGCCCGGGTTCCTGGGGCCGCGGCTCGCACCTTTTCTGCGCTCGACAGCCGACACGCTCGGCCTCGCCTGCACGTCCGAGGCCTGGTACCAGCAGGTGACGGGGCCCCGGGCTTCTGGCGCCACCGCACGCTGCCCGAGCTCGACTTCCGCCTCGCCGCACACCGACGCCTCTTTGCGCTCCTGGGCGAAACCTGGCGGAAGGCGCACGTAACCTGCGAACACGTCTGGCTGCTCGCGGACACGCGCGCGGGCCCACCCCCCCTGGCGGACCTGCAGGGCCTGGTCGTCCGGCACCTTTCCTTGGTGGATGCGGACAATCCCGACGACTGCGCAGTCACGGCAGCCACGCTCCAGGCACTGCCGAAGGTCTGCCCGCAGCTCCAACGACTGGACCTCCCGCGCCTGGCGGCGGACGTGGCGGACGACGACGACGTCTGGCTAGCTTGCGTGGTGTCGCTGCCCAGACTGGACAGTCTGGACTTCGTGGGCTTCACCGACGACGGCTTGGCTGCGCTGGTGCAGACCCGAAGCCACTGGAAGCGGCTGGGCTTCCAGCACTCGAGCATTACCGGCGACGGGCTGCGGGATTGGCTGCCCCGCGTGACAGGCCTGACGGAGCTGGACCTGGCCTCCTGCGATGATCTGGCACCGGAGGACGACGATGACGCGCCCTGGCTCGGGGGCGCGGGCGGGCCCGACCACCGGGGCCAGCAATTGCGCGTGCTGAACTTGTCGCGCTTGGCAGGGCTGCAGGTGAACGCCGCCTGGATAAGGCGCATAGCGCTGCTATCCCAACTCCAAGAACTAAACATCTGCGACAGTGGAGACATCGACGCGATACCGGCTATGTCTAACCTGTGCCGGCTAGAGAACAGGTTCCGGCAGCTCAGGAAACTCGACCTCGGGGGGGCGACACCAACGATCACATCCGGGCTTAGCTTCCTGTCACAGCTGTCGGAACTCGAAGAGCTGCACCTCCCGCGGGGTTCCGACTGCCTCTCGGGAGCCTGCCTGCTGTTTGTCCGGGGCCTGGTCAAGCTTCGGAGACTAAGGGCGGACCTACGTGTTACCGACCAGCAGCTAGAGAGCCTGTCCGCACTGACCGAGTTGCGCACGCTAGAGCTGAGCTCCATGCTGACCACCGCTATCACCGACACGGGCCTGGCCGCCCTAGCCAGCCTCACGAACCTCGAGGAGCTCAGGGTGGCCGAGGCTGGGCAGCTGCACGGCGAGGGGCTAGCGAACCTGCGGCACCTGGCGAGGCTGCGGAAGCTGGTACTTCCGGGTTGCGGCCTGACGGACCAGGGCCTGGCGGCCCTGCCGCCCCTAGGCAGCCTGCGGCACCTCGATCTGTCAAACTGTAGCGGCCTCGCGGACCTACAGGTGCTCTCATGCCTGGCCGGCCTGCAGGAGCTGCACCTCCGCGGCTGCGGTTACCTCACCGACGCGGGGCTCTCCTCACTGGGGCGCCCCCGCAACCTGCGGGTGCTCGGCTTGCGCGGCTGTCGACTGCTCACGGGTACAGGGCTAGCCCACCTGCGCTCGTTAGCAGAGCTAGACCTCGAAGGGTGCACTGGCCTCATGGACGAGGGGCTGAGCCGCCTGGGCCCGCTGCCCGGCCTGCGACGGCTGAGGCTGGGTCACAAGTTTGACCCGCCGAGCTTCACGGCTGCCGGCGTCAGGGCGCTCTGGCCCCGGCTGCCCGGCCTCGAGGAACTACGCCTCATGCTGGCTTCCAACGGCGACGTGGCGGGCGAGGCGCTGGCGGGGTTGTCCGGGTGCGCCCGGCTCGGGCAGCTGGTCGTGAGGTCGCGCACTCTGCCCTCGGACCTCCCCGCCGGCCTGGGGAAGCTCACCGTGACGGACCTGACCGAAGGGTTGTCCGAGGAGCGGCTGAGGCGGCTGCTGCGGAGCCTGCCGCGGCTCCGGGTACTAGGGCTGCGACGCCCGGCGAGGGCGTGGCACGAGGGGGTACTAGAGCCGGTGACCGCGCCCCTCCTTACCTTGGAAAAGCTCCGGGACGTGCTAGACGGTGAATCCCCGGGGCTGCGGCTCGTAGACGTCAGTTCGTCGTTCGTGTCCAACCCCCGGCGCAGCCCGATGAGGTAGGCCCGGTGTGGGCGGACGGGCGGCTCAGGCTTTGGTCAACTGACCACTAGCGCGCACTCTCGCTCTGGCCGGCCCTGCCCTTTCCCTTCCCCCTGAGCGCCGCGGACGAGTGCCGGCGGGCCCCGGCGAGGGGTGCAGCGCGGCCGGCGGGGGGCCCTACCGAGAGCTGAGTAGTAGGTACGTACAAAAGCAGAACCAGAAATCTAAACCTTTTACTCACCGGGAAAAAAGCTTCGGCACTAGAGTCGGATCCCCGGCCGCACGCAGGCCAACGTCCGGGAACCCCGGGGCTGGTCAGAGCCGGTAGGTCGGGGGGCGAGGCCAGGCCCCGCCACCAGCACTGGTCCTCTGCCTCCGGAACCGCTAGGTTCGTGTCCCGTGTGCCTCAGGACGCTGCCGTGTCGCGCAGCCTGCATGCTTTTCGGGCTGGGCCGCGACGAGCGCCAGGGGGGCACGCCCGGCGGAACGGCCCCCCTCCGCCAACTTAGCGGAGGGAGGGGCGGGAGAGGAGGGGGAAGAAAAGAAGGCCCCCCCCCCCCCTCTCTCCCCCGTTGTCTCTCCCCCGTCGTCTCCCCTGGCCCCGTGACTCGCCGGGGGTGGTGCCTCCCTCCAAAGGAGTGTGTGCCCCCGTGGTTGGCTGGCACAGCGCCGTCGCCGGTGCGCGCCTCCTCCCCCGTCTGGCCGGCTCCCCAGACTCCCCCCCCCCCCCCCGACCCCCCTCCCCCGTCCCGCGATGGCTCAGCCCCCCAGGTCCCCCGCCCGTGCGCTGTCCCTCCCCGCTCCCTCCCCCGCCCGCACCGCCCCGCACCGCGCACCGGTTGTGTCCTGCAGGCGTAGCGGCCAGGCGCCGCCCGGCGAGCCCGGCGTCCTGGGGCCGCGGCTCGCGCCCTTCCTGCGCTCGACACCCGACACACTCGGCCTCGCCTGCACGTCCGAGGCCTGGTGCCACCAGGTGGTGAAGGTCCCGGGCTTCTGGCGCCACCGCACGCTGCCCGAGCTCGACTTCCGCCTCGCCGCGCACCGGCACCTCTTCGCGCTCCTGGGCCCCACCTGGCGGGCGGCGCGCGTCACCTGCGAACATGTCTGGCTGCTAGCGGACACGCGCGCGGACCCACCCCCCTGGCGGACCTGCAGGGCCTGGTCGTCCGGCACCTGTCCTTGGTAGATGAGAACAGCCACGAAGACTGCGCCGTCACGGCGGACACGCTCGGGCAACTGCCGGCGCTGTTCCCACAGCTCCGACGACTGGACCTCCCGCGCCTGACCCCCGACGACGGCGTGACGCAAGACGCCTGGCTGGCTGGCGTGACCTCGCTGCCAGACCTGGACAGCCTGGACTTTGTCGGCTTCACGGACGAGCGCTTGGCCCGTTTGGTGGCGAGGCGGCCTGGCTTTCGACGGCTGGGTTTCCAGCACTCCACCATTACTAGCGCGGGCTTGCAGGCTTCTCTGCCCGGCGTGCAAGGCTTGAGGGAGCTAGACCTGACCGCCTGCGACGAAGTGCGGACGGAGGAGGAGGAGGGACAGGACGAGGACGAAGAGGGCGCGCTTTGGCTGCTGGGCGCCGGCGAGCCGGGCCACTGGAGCAGCCAATTGCGCGTGCTGAACCTGTCGGCCTAGGGACAACAGCGGGCGATAACTGACGACTACCTAGAGCGCATAGCGCTGTTGCCCAACCTCGAGGAACTAGACCTCTCTGGCAGTATCCACGACGAGAACGTGTTTGATACTTTGAGGGAGGAGTGGGACTACGAAGGCAGGTTCCGGCTGCTCAGGAAACTAGACGTCGCCGGGGACGCAGCAATCAGCACAGAGCAGTTCGATTTTCTGCAGCGGCTGCACACCCCTGTCCAAGAGCTCGGCCCGCTCCAAGGGCCCGACCCGCTCGAAGAGCTCAACCTGGGGGGGGGGGGGCTGGGGGGTAGAGGTGGACGCCAAGGGAGAACCTTTGCCCGCCCAAGAGGGCACCAGCCTCACGGGCGCCTGCCTGAGGTTTGTCTCGGGGCTCGTCCAGCTCCGAACACTGAAGATGGACCTAGATATCCTAAGCCGGGAGCTACGCAACCTGTCGACGCTGACCAGCCTGCGCACGCTCGTGCTCAACGTCTCCGAGCCCACCTCTATTACCGACAAGGGGCTGGCCGCCCTAGCCGGCCTCGCAGCACTGGAGGAGCTAACTCTGTGCTGGGCTCAGGGTATCAAGGGCGCAGGGCTAGCCAGCCTGCGGCCACTGGCGCGGCTGCGCAAGCTAGTCCTCCGGGGCTGCGGCCTGACGGACGAGGGGCTGGCGGCTCTGCCGCCCCTGGGCAGCCTGCGGCACCTGGACCTGACGGAGTGTCTCGACCTCAGGGCAGACCTGAAGGTGCTGTCGGGCCTGGTCGGACTGCGGGAGCTGCACCTCGGCCGCTGCACCAACCTCGCCGACGCGGGGCTCGCCTCGCTGGGGCCCTACTGCAACCTGCGGGTGCTGAGCTTGTACGACTGTAGCCAGCTCACCGGTACAGAGCTACCTTGCCTGCGCTCGCTAGTGGAGCTAAACCTGGAGGGGTGCACTGGCCTCACGGACGGGGGGCTAGACCGCCTAGGCCCGCTGCCCGGCCTACGGCAGCTGAGGCTGGGCGGCCAGGCCAGCCCGGCAAGCTTCACGGCGGCCGGTATCGGGGCGCTCTGGCCCAGGCTGCCCAGTCTGGAGGAGCTACACTTCTACGTCGCGCCCGTCCCGGCCGGGGCTCTCGGCCTCGTCGAAGGAGGGGCGCTTCGGACATTAACCCAGTGCGCCCAGCTCGAGAAGCTGGTAGTGAGCCTGCAAACGGTGGCCGGGACGCTGCCGCACCTTACACTCCCCTCCGGCCTGCGGGAGCTGGAGGTGCAGGGGCTGCAGACTATGTCCAACTCCGAATTTGCGCAACTGGTGGAGCTGCTGCAACCGTTGGAACGATTCAGAGTACTGAAGCTACAAAGCGTGGACGAGCGGCACCGCGGCAGCCTCACCTATGCCCAGCTCTGGCCGACGCCCGTGTCTCTTCCAAGGCTACGGCGCTTGGAGGTCAGTAGGTCACTGGTATTCGTAGTCGACCCGCGAGCCCAGCAGAATCAGCCAAGAGTGGGGCAGTACGAGTGGCTCAGGCTGTTGTAGAAAGCTAGGTCTCTTACGAACATCCCCGTTTGGCCGGGCCGTCCGGGACACCGCACCGTCGTGCTGGCACCGCCGACGAGTGCCAGCGGGACCCGGCGGGGCCCCGGTGAGGGGTGCCCTACCGAGAGCTGAGTAGGAGGTACGTACCAAAGCAGAACCAGGAGTTTAAACTTTTACTCACCAGGAAGAAAAGCTTCGGTACCAGGCTCAGGGTCCCGGCCGCCCTGCAAGCCGACGTCCGGGAGCCCCGGGGCCGGTCAGAGCCGGTAGGTCGGGGACGAGGCTAGGGCCCGCCACCGGCGCAGCAGAGCGGAGGGTCGCCTGGCTTCTGCTTCCCCCCGCGGGGGAACAGCCGGGCGCACGAGGAGCAGGCCCGGGCGAAGTCGAGCAAGAGGCTGAGGTAGCACGGGGCCTCGCGGTAGCGCGCCCGCCAGTCGGAGAAGGCTTCGGGGGAGAAGAGCCGGGTGAGGCGGGGATCGTAGCCGGTGTTACAGGCAGGCCGCCGCAGCTGGCGTTCGTACGACTGCTGGCCTCGTGGCTGGCACGGGGGCCGCGAGCCACAGGAGCAGCAAGACTGCCCGGCGGCGCGCGGCTGCCACGTAGGGGTAGTACGGCCCCCGCAGCAGCCAACGCGAGGACGGGGCGAGGCGGAGGCCGCCCGCCGGGGCCCCGAACTTCTCGCGCCGCGAGGCAGGCGGGCGCGCGTGGGTGCAGGCCCGTGTGGTGGAACACCTGGTGCAGCAAGGGACTGGCCAGCGTGGGGAAGCGGGCGAAAGCTCCCTGCGTGGCCAGCGCCCGCAACAGCCACTTGGAGGCCAGGGCCAGGGCTACGAGGTCACGGTACCGCGCGTAGTCCACCGCGCCGGACCGGCAGGCGAGCAAGAACACCGTGGCCTGGTACCCGGTGCCCGCGCCCAGCGCTGGCCGGGCCGCAGGCGTAGCGCCGTCGTGCTGGGCCTTGTGGCGCTTGGGGCCGGGCCTGGGGAGCAGGGCGTCGTGGTCCAGGCCGGGCGGGTCGTTTGTGTCGGGGGCCGCCGGCTGTTGGTAGCTGCGTGCGCCCCGCGCGTGCGCCCGCGCGTGCGCCGTGGCACGGGAGGCCGCGCAGGCGTCGCCCCGCCCCCCACCGCCGCCCACCCCTTCCCCCCCTCCCCCTTCTCCCCCGCGCTCCTCGCCCGGCCCGTTACGCTAGGCCCAGCCGGACCCAGCCGGACCCCAGCCCCTCCTCATGTCGACGGCGGGCGCCGCGGACAGTGGAGGCCACGCTAGCCTCCAGAGCCTCGGGCGGCCGGCCCCGACGCAGCAGGAACCGGCGCCACTGCCACCGCTCGGCGCGAGCCGCCGCGACGCGCCGTCCCGCCGGGGCGGCTACGACCAGGACTACTGGCGCGGTGGGCGCAGCCGCAGCAACGAAAGGCGGGAGCGCCGCCACGGCGGTTCTGCCCGCCAGTACCACTGGGACAGGAGTCGGAGCCGCAGCTGGGAGAGGGCGTGGCGCAGCCGGGAGCGCAGGAGCGCCAGCCGGAGCCGCAGCAGGAGCCGCAGCCCCCCACCCCGGCGTTCGCGTTCACGCCGAGAGAGGGAGGCCTGGCAGGCGTACCAGCGACAGCCGGAGGAGCCCCCTGCGTGGGGCACGGGCGCTCGCCAGCACCCGCCTCCCGGCCAGGCCTGGCGGGCGGACAAGGCTGACCCCTGGGGCGGCTCCGGGGCAGCGAACGGCCAGGCGGCTCCGGGCGCCGAGCCGGTAGCCCCGGCGGCCCCGGCGGGCCCGGCGGTGTCCCATGCCTCGACCGCGGTGCAGGCGTCACGGGCCATGCAGTCCGTGGTAGACAAGCCCACCGACCACTCTCCTCGCACGCCACTCCTGTCGACCGCGCTGCGCGACGGCGCGGGCGAGGCCCGTGTGCTCGCCACGTCGCCCACCCAGGTCATCCTGGCCCCCGACGCCCGGTTGCGCGGGGAGGAGCACAAGTGTCTCAAGGCGGCCATCCAGCTCCTGGACAAACAAAAGCTCTTTATGCCCAGACTCTTCAGCTCCCTGCAGGTCATGGAGCAATTGACACAGCGTGTAGACGCGCTGGAGGCTAGGCTCGCGGACCTGGAGCTGCAGGCCAGGAACGTCAATGCCAACATGAGCCAGGCCTTCCCGGGTGGTATTTAATCAAGACCTGAGCCAGGACGGGGCGGCGCCCCTTGCTACCCTCGCGTGCTCTCTCTTTCTCTCTGTCTAGCCGCCCCCGTCTGGGACCCAACTACACCCCCCCCCTGGCTCTCTCTCTCTCTCTCTCTCTCTCTCGGCCGGGCTGCAGGCGGGGTTGCTGGTCCTACTGCAAGCTCATTAAAAAAAAGTTTAAGCGTACGCGACTTCCCCCCGGGCGCTGCCGGCGCACACACCGGGCCCCCCCCCACCGGAGCCAGCGGCTAGGCCCCCACCCCCTCCATCCTCCTCGGGGTGCGGCCGCCCCACGCCTAGCTGGGCATGCACGGGCAGGGCCCCCGGCCTGGCTGGCAGGCAGGTGCGGGCGAGCAGCGCCTGGCGCAGCCCCGGCCATTGGTCCCGGTCCCGGGCGGGGGGGCACTGCTGCTGCGCGAGCAGAGACAGGCGTTGGCAGGCCAGCGCCAGGCGCTGCTCGCGCTCTGTAGTCTGCTCGCCGTCGGCGGCTAGCAGCCCGTCCACTTCGGCCGCGTACCGCCGCCCCAGGTTGTGGCGCCGGAGCGCCAGGCAGCGCAGCGCGAGTGGTTTGAGGTCGGGCACCTGCACCAGCTGGTAGCGGCTCTGGTTCGGGTGAAAGATGGCGAGGTACAGGCCCTGCAAGGGCAGCTGGAGCTGTCGCTCGGCTAGCACGCGGTAGAGGTTCAGCTGCAGGCTGTAATGCGAGTAGTTACAGTCCTGTAGCTCGGCGCACGGCCCCAGGCCCGTGCGCTTGCCGAAGCCGCGCCGGCGCAGGGCCTTGCAGCGTTTCCAGTCCACGATGACGAGCGCGCCCGACCGCGGGCACCTGAACAGCATGTCGCAGAAAGAGCCGGCCAGGAGGTACCTGGGCGAGAACAGGACCAGTTCCGTGCGCCAGGGCAGCCACCCGCGCGGCAGCACCTCCCGGGCGTGGAAATCATGGAACTGGACGTACTCGGGGCCCAGCGCGCGGGGGGCTAGCTCCGGCACGCACGGCTGCACGTCGTTGTAGAACGCCTCGATGTACGCGTGCAGCCTGGTGCCAAGCTCGCACGCCTCTGCCCCCAGCCTCTGCCACTCGAGTTCCAGTTCGTCGGCCGCTACGCCAGGCCTGGCCGCCACCTCGGCGGCTACGCGCTTGCTCTCAAAGGCCGGGAAAAAGGAGTGGACGACCCCCGTCACGCTGTCGGGCAGCAGTACCCACCCGCCGTCCGGCGCCCGCAGCTGGTACGTGTGCGGGCCGGCGTCGAAGGCGGCGCCGCCGTCGCTGGGCTGGGGGTACAGCCGGGACAGGATGTCGCAGTCGTCGCTGTGCCGGGCCAGGAAGCTCGACAGGCGGTCGGCGGGCGCGGGGGCAGCACTCACCTCGGGCGCGGGCTGCGTCATCCGGCCTTGTGCACCCAGCACACACACGCCCGGTGGCCCGCGGCCTGCCCTCGCTCGTGGGCCAGGGCGGGGCGCCCTCGGTGCGCCGGCCGGCGGGACGTGGCGCCCCCCCGCGCTCCCCCTCCCCCCCCCCCCCCCCCCCCCCCCGCCCGCGCGTCCGTCGTCCGTGGGCGGTGAGCGGGGGCGACGGCGGTTTTTTCTACCTCCCCTTCCTCCCCCCGGCGGTCCAGGCCACACTCGCACGTGCTTTTTTAATGACTCGGGTTGTTGTGCTAACCGCTGGTAGCACTGGCGTCCCCACCTTGTCTGCTCCCCTCCCCCCCCGGGGGGAAGAGGCCGTTCCCCGGAGCCCGGTGTGCCCCCAGGCCAAGGGGGGAAGACAGGGGACGGGGGCTAGCGGCGGCGTTGGCTAGGCCCCCCCCCCCGGGCCTGCTCTGCCCGGCTGCCCCAGAGTAAAGACGAAGCAGTTGCTGAGGCGCGCTAAGACATTCTCACACTCCTGCGGGGAAAGCCGGTCGACCTCGTTTAGCCTCATGGCCTTCGCCCCCTCTTGAACCTCTGGAGGCAGGCAGTCTGTGAGGTAATCTTTCAGCAGCTGTTCGGCAGCCTCCTCCCCCGGTGCGTGCCTGGCTCCCACGGCCTTGGTGAAACAGTGGTTCACCCCTCCTTGCACGAGGCTGTTACTGGCTAGGTTTAGGTGCATCAGGCCCACGTGAAGCGCTTCGGCCAGTGCGCGATCCTCGAGAGGTTGTGGTACACCAGGGAAAGCCGTGAGCTCCTTCACGACTTGGGAAAAAGGCGCGCGCAGGTCGCAGCCCGGCCCGAAAACCTCCAATCTGAGCTCCTGGAATTTTGGCACTGTCCCGCTCTTCCGAATCTGCCTCAGCTCGTCGAGCACGCGCCTCTGGCTGCCGTCGACCAAGATACTGCCTCCCACGTTCAGCACAATGACGTTCACGGCTGTGGACCCCTGGCTCTGCGACTTGAGGAAGTCACGCAGGCATCCCTTCAAGGGGGCAAGCTCCGGCTGGAGCTCTTTCCACTCGTTGGGGCCAGAGCCGGTAGCCCCCATCGCAGAGGGAAACCACCACGCCTCCACGGCCCCCCCCAGCCCCATTTCCTTGAATTTTTGCTCGGCGTAGCAGGTTGCAATCGGCTCGTGCACAAGGGCGCCGCGTGCGAAGGCGGGGGCACGAACCTGTCCGAACGGCAAGGTTCCCGCGGGGATCATTCCCTTGACACCCCTGGCCAGCTCCTCCACTTCGGCCTCGTTCTTCGCGTTGACTTGGAAACAGCAGTGCTGTCCCGGCGGGCGCACCACCTGGCCTAGCCAGCTCTCCTCATTGGTCGGCGAAACCATCCCGCGGACGAACCGACCCTCGTACTTCTGGCTAAGGACTCCCCGCCCGAGGTTCCGCACGTAAGCCCCGTGTGTGTAGCCCGCCGTCAGCGTTACCCAGCGCCCCCCTGACTGCAGCGACCCGATGGCCGCGCGCACCAACGCCGACATGTAGTCGCCCTCTCCGCCGGCCGCCACGACTATCGTCTTCACGGTCTGGTTTTTGTGCCCGGGGGAGCACTTATCCTTTTGGCAACCTTGCACGAACCTGCGGAAGAGCACGGCCCCGGGCTCCGCCACTTCTTGGCAGTGTGGCTCCCCGCGCCCAGCCACCGCCTGGTCGAGTCGCTTCAGTTGATGGCACCTGCCGCACGTCGCTAGGTGGTCTCCCGACATAACCGCCAGTGTTTGATTAATCACGGGGCTCGGGCGGGCCTGGCACCTCGCTCTCGGGCGGCGTTGGTGGCTACAGTAAGGGAACGCGGGGAGGGCGGCGGGAGGGGGGAAGGGGGGCGGGGGCCCCCGCACCGAGGAGGGGACGGCGAGGGAAGGAAGGAGGCCAAGAACCCGCGGGGGCGGGCGCGAAGAAGAAGAAGGCAGGCCCCCAGTCCCAGGCCGGCTGCCACGCCGGCGGCCAGGAACAGGCCGAGCGCGTGCCGGTGACGGGCTGTGGCGGGCGCGGCCGGCCCCGCTTGGGCCCCGGCCGGCCCCCGGGTGCTGGCCGGCAGGGGCTGGAGCCCCGCCGGGGGGGGCGGGGTGGGAGGCTCGGCGCCGGCTACCCCGCCCCCGCACGCCTCGGTCACGTTGACGCGGAAGGTGAAGGTTTCTAGCCACAGGATCTCTGCTTTCTGCCAGCACCCCACATAGACGTTGAGCCCCACGCACTCGGTTAGGTGCCGTACGCGTACGTCCTCGAGCCAGCCCGTGGTGTTGGCCGTGGTCAGGGGGGGCAGGGCAGGGTCCAGGCGGCGCGGGCCAGGACGGCAGGGCCGGGGCCGACGGGGAAGACCTCCGCCCGCTCCCGCCCGGCCCACAGCGCCGTGTTCGGCGGGGGCGCGGGCCGCAGGAATTCCAGCTGCAACCGGTAGGACGACGCTTGCTACAGGGCCCGGTGCCCCTCCGGCCGGGCGGGCTGCACCAGCACGGTCAGCAACTGCGCGGTGGGTGCCGGACAGCCGAAGCCCTGGGCGGGCGTACAGTTGGCTTCGGCCAGGAGGCCGGCGGGCAGCGCGAAGGAGTTGCGCAGGGAAATACAGAAACCCAGTGGCGTGGTGACGCTCTGCTGTTGGCCCAGCCCTAGCCAGTCCACCGCACGGTGGCGCCTGACAGTTAGCCAGCCATAGAAGTCGTCGTTGGTGCCGGTACGCACTCGGTGGAAGTTGCACACGGTGGCGTACAGGAAGTCGAGTGCTAGTATCGAAGCCTCCTGTGGCCCCGCTACGACTCGCTGGGACGGCAGGCCCGGGGAGCCCAGCACGCCGGTCGGCGGACAGTCACTCTCCGTGTGTTGCAGCGACCTTTCCTCTTGGCTCCAGGACAGGGAACCGTCTGCCGGGAGCTCGGTCTCCCACGCCAGCACGGCTGGTACCCTGACGGCCACTCGGGCGACTGGCTCGGACAGGCCGGAGGCGGTGTTCCGGGTAGTGCCCAACCCCGGAGGCCCCAGTGGCTCGGTGTGGCGCTCGGGGTGGCGCTCTGGCTGACGCTCGGGATAGCGCTCGGCGTGGCAGTCGGCGTGGCGCTCTGGCTGACGCTCCGACTGACGCTCGGGGTGGCGCTCGGCGTGGCGCTCTGGCTGACGCCCGGGGTGGCGCTCGGAGTGTTGCTAGGGGTGGAGCCTGGAGTAGCACTGGGCGTGGCGCTCGGGGTGGCGCTCTGGCTGACGCTTGGGGTGGCGCAAGGGGTGTTGCTAGGGGTGGAGCTTGGAGTAGCACTGGGCGTGGCACTCTGGCTGGCGCTCGGTGTCGCAGTCGGGGTGGAGCTTGGAGTAGCACTGGGCGTAGCGCTCTCGCTGACGCTCGGCGTGACGCTCGGTGTCACGGTCGGGGTGGCGCTTGGAGTAGCACTTGGCGTGGCGCTCTCGCTGATGCTCTGGCTGGTACTGGAGGTAACGCTCGGCGTGGCACTTCGGGTGGCGCTCTGGCTGATGCTCGGTGTAGAGCTTGGGGTCGCACTTCGGGTGGCACTCTGGCTGGCGCTCCGGCTGGTACTGGAGGTAACGCTTGGTGTGGCACTTCGGGTGGCGCTTCGGGTGGCGCTCTGGCTGATGCTCGGTGTAGGGCTTGGGGTCGCACTTCGGGTGGCGCTTCGGGTGGCACTCCGGCTGGTACTGGAGGTAACGCTTGGTGTGGCACTTCGGGTGGCGCTCTGGCTGATGCTAGGCGTGGAGCTTGGGGTTGCACTTCGTGTGGCACTCTGGCTGGCACTCTGGCTAGTGCTAGAGGTAACGCTTGGTGTGGCGCTCTGGCTGGTGCTAGAGGTAACGCTCGGCGTGGCGCTCTGGCTGACTCTAGAGGTAACACTCGGCGTGGCGCTCTGGCTGGCACTCGGCGTGGAGCTGGAGGTAACACTCGGCGTGGCGCTCTGGCTGGTGCTGGAGGTAACACTCGGCGTGGCGCTCTGGCTGGCACTCGGCGTGGAGCTGGAGGTAACACTCGGCGTGGCGCTCTGGTTGGCACTCGGCGTGGAGCTGGAGGTAACACTCGGCGTGGCGCTCTGGCTGGCACTGGAGGTAACACTTTGCGTGGCGCTCTGGCTGGCACTCGGCGTGGCGCTCCGGCTGGCGCTGGAGGTAACACTCGGCGTGGCGCTCTGGCTGGCACTCGGCGTGGCGCTCTGGCTGACGCTAGAGGTAACACTCGGCGTGGCGCTCTGGCTGGCACTGGAGGTAACACTCGGCGTGGCGCTCTGGCTGGCACTGGAGGTAACACTCTGCGTGGCGCTCTGGCTGGCACTCGGCGTGGAGCTGGAGGTAACACTCGGCGTGGCGCTCTGGCTGGCACTCGGCGTGGCGCTCTGGCTGACGCTAGAGGTAACACTCGGCGTGGCGCTCTGGCTGGCACTGGAGGTAACACTCGGCGTGGCGCTCTGGCTGGCACTCGGCGTGGAGCTCCGGCTGGTGCTGGAGGTAACACTCGGCGTGGCGCTCTGGCTGGCACTCGGCGTGGCGCTCCGGCTGGTGCTGGAGGTAACACTCGGCGTGGCGCTCTGGCTGGCACTCGGCGTGGCGCTCCGGCTGGTGCTGGAGGTAACACTTGGCGTGGCGCTCTGGCTGGCACTCGGCGTGGCGCTCTGGCTGGTGCTGGAGGTAACACTCGGCGTGGCGCTCTGGCTGGCACTCGGCGTGGCGCTCTGGCTGACGCTAGAGGTAACACTCTGCGTGGCGCTCTGGCTGGCACTCGGCGTGGCGCTCTGGCTGGTGCTGGAGGTAACACTCGGCGTGGCGCTCTGGCTGGTGCTGGAAGTAACACTCGGCGTGGCGCTCTGGCTGGCACTCGGCGTCGAGCTCCGGCTGGTGCTGGAGGTAACACTCGGCGTGGCAGGAAGAGCATTCTTGCTCCTTGCTTATTGGGGCCGGACGAGAACCATGGCGGGTGGCCTTTTAGCTACACACTAACTTGTTAGCAACCGGTGGGTTTGAGGTAGGGGCTCCGCGCGCGGGCCACGCCAGGGGGGCCCACGGGCGGGGAGGGGGGGGCAAGGGAAACGAACGCAAGGCACCGAGCTAAGGGGAGGGAGAAATTATATCCCCTGGCAGGCGGAGTGGAGCGCCCTGTCGCTCTCCCTGGCCGGCGGGGGGGGCCGAGAGGGGGCCAAGAGGGGGGGCCAGGCACCGGTTTAGGCCGGCAAGAGCGCACTGACACGAGGCAGAAAAGACCTAGTCTTCTGTCAGGTGGAGCTGGGGCTTCTTCTTTAACAAGACAGACGTCCGTTTTTCTACGGCCTTGCCGCAGCCTGGCACACGACACCCGGTCTGCCCGGGGAGGGACCGCTACGGCGGGCCGGCCGCTGGTTCAGTACAGAAAGATCTGGGTGTTGACGTGCACGTGCGAGAGGGTGGGGAGCTCGCGCAGGTCCGTGGGCGGCAGGTCGGTGTCGGCGGCCCGGCCACACCAGGGCCTCGAGCTTCTGGAGCATTTGCGGCAGCTGCGTGTTGTAGTTGCGGTGATCGTTGTCGGCAATCACCTGCCCCACATACACGGCCGGCCCGTGCCAATCAAACCTGCGGCCGCTCACGGGGTCGCGGTAAGTCCCGGTACATTCGCTGCTGGGCAGGGGCTGGTCCGTCAACGTCACGTGCGGCCGGAAGCGCCACACCGGGTAGCCCCGGTGGGGGGTCACGCCGTCTGTGAGCAGGTACTTGTAATCTGCTACTTCCAGCACGAGCCACAAGTGCCGGCCGGGCTCTGGCGCGCATTCGTGGCCCGTCGGCAGGTCCCGCCTGCACAGGAAGCTACCGCCCAGCTGCTGGCGCCCGCGGCCGTCCGGGGCCGGTGGGCGCAGGGCCCAAATGTTGATGAGCCCCGAATCGGTGCCCGTGTAGTACACGGGGCCGCGCTGCAGCACGCTGGCGTTCATGAGCGAGTGGTACGACACCAGGCTGTTCTCATTGTTGCGGACCTGGTCCAGCACGCCCTCGACGCTGTACGCCGTGAGTATGCGCGCCGCCGCGCGCGGGTGCAGCTGCTCCTCGAGTGGTAGGCACAAGGCCTCCTCCTCGTGGCCCGGACGCGGCGGCGCCGCCGCGCGCCTGTCCAGCAGGCCCTCGCGGCTGCCGGCATACTTGGTCAGCGGGAAATGGCGCAGCTCCCAGTTCACCAGAAACAGGTTGGCCAGTACCTCGCGTTCCTGCTGTGGCCGGTCGCTCTGGGTGGGCACGGCGCGGCTCCAGTAGTAGGGCAGGGCCTGCAGCCGGGAAAAGACGAAGGCGCGCTGGGTAACCACGGCGCGGACTTGCTCGGGGTCGTTGGCCTGGCCATAGTCGCTGCCGTCAATCGGTAGGTCCAACAGCACGTTGTCGCGCCTGTACTTGGGATCGTTGCGTGCGACAAAGGAACCCGTGCTGAGGGGCGGGCGCTGGATGCGCTCCAGCGCCCCCGTCGTCCCCTCGTAGTTGGGCCGGTGCACGCGGAACCCGCGGCGCAGGCGCGTATCGCCCTCGAACCAGCCCGACAGGTCTAGGCGCTGCCGCTTGTGGGGAGCCACCGCCTGTAAGTGCTGTTGCAGGAACTGCGAGGGGGTGTATTCCTGGCCGTGATATTGGTTGATGAGGCTCCGCCCCGCCTCGACGCGTCCTTCGATCTCCAGGCCCCTTTGCAGGCCGCGGCCCAGGGACGCCTCGCCGCGCCCCGCCGGCTCCACGAACCTGCCCGAGTCCGCGTGGTTCATGTGTCGGCTGACTGAACTAACGGCAGGGCTGAAGGGGGGGTTGCTCCTTCCCGGCGCTCGCTCGGCGTCTGGTCTAGCCGCGCGGGGCTTTTTATTCTTCTGGGGTGGAGTCGGCGCGGCGGCTTCTTCCCCACGCCAACCGTGCCCTCTCCACCGCTCTCCCTCCCTGGCGCACACACTCCCCTCCTGTCCCCTCCATCTCTCCCCGCACTGCCCGCCCCTTCCCTTCCCTCCCCCCCCCCCCCCCCCCCCCCCCCCACGCCGGGCTCCCCCCCCCCCCCCCTCATTGCTCTCCCGCAGCCGCCGGGAGCGGCGCTGGCTTGGGTGAAGAAGGAGCGACCGGATCTGGATACTTTCGAGAGCGCGCGCCGGGGGAGGGGTCGTGCCTATCGCAGGCGTTGCCGGCTTGCTGCCGGGACACAGGCGACACTCTTCCTACACCCTCCGGACTGTATTATGCCTGGCAAACCCTGACCGGCCCCGGGCCGGGCACTCAATGTGTTAGCGGCTAGTGTGCAGCGGGGCGCGAGAGCTCACCGACAGGAAGGGAGAGGGGTGCGCAAAACTTACCGGCAGGCCTCCCCTTGGTCCGGCCTAGGTACAGAGGGAATGCTACTACTATTATTAGTAGTACTGCTTCCCCCCCTCCCTGCTCCTACTACGACAAGCCACGACTACTGCTGCGATTACCGTGAATATTATACAAGTAGTTTTATTATCATGGCTATTATTAATGGAGGCACCCTCAGCAGTTGGATCTGATAGCCATAGTCTGAGCCAGCATGTTGTTACTCTTATTTGCCCTGCTACTACTAACTAGCACTGCTATTACTACTGGTATTAGCCCTCCTGCTACTATTACTTGCCTCCTCTTTCCTGTTGTCCTTCTACTGCTCCCGAGACTTTAATCTTTTTTCTGCGGGCCGGAACCCGTATTCTGTACCTAGAAATCACCTGCTTTTATGTGTAAACCCCCTTTGATCACAACGAGGGGTGGCTTCTTTTTTTCTGTCCTCTGCGCTGCTTTTACACTTCACCCTACGCTAACAGGAGTAGGCCCGTCACTTAACACTGGCAAGAGTGAATCTACACGCGACGGGGCCGCTTCGGCTGCTGTCCACGGCCACCAGAGCCCCCGTCCGCTGTACCTGCGCGCCACATAATGATTACATTACTTAGCCTGACGACAAGTAAGTTATACTGAGCCGGAGGCATAACACAGAAAGAGGCTTACCACCCGAGTCGGAGTCTGATCCACGCCCGCGGTCACGCCCGCGGCCACGCCCCCGGCCACGCCCCCGGCCACTGCCTCCGCCTCCGCCGTGCGAAAAGCGGCAGTTGTTGCCTCGCGGGCAATTACCCTCTCGGAACGCGTAGCACTCCCCCGGGCCTGAGTCGGTACCGGTGTACGAGTCGGTACCCGAGCTGGAGTCGCGGTCGGATGGTATCGGAGGGGGGGCGGTATTGCCCTCCAGGCCGCGATCGCTTGCCTCGCCTGCTTTCAACACACCGCCTACATTATTTAGCCTGATCGCGCTGAAATAATACTGAGTCTGAAGCAGATAGCATGGCATAGCAAGAGCTGTACCTTCCGAGTCGGAGCCTGAGCTACTACCGCGGCCATCGCCGCCTCCACCGTCTCCGCGTCTGCTGTGTAGGAACCGGCAGTTGCTACCTCGCGGGCAGTTACCCTTCCGGAACGCATAGCACTCCTCCGGGCCCGAGTCGGGTCCCGGGCTCGGGTCGGATGGTATCCGGGGGGGGGGGGGGGGGGGGGGAGGCGGCGTCGCCCTCTCTGCACGTCATGTGCGCGGGCTCGCCTGGGGAGGTTTACCATGGTTATTATTATTAGTAATAATGAGGCGCATGTTCGACAGGATCAAGGGCCGTTTGCCTGCTCAGTCTATGATTAGTAGTCTTATCATTGCTCTGCTCCTACTACCACCAACCACCACTACTGCTGTTGTTCTTATTATAAATTAGTATCGCTCTTGTTATTATTATAGATGTAAAACTATTTGTTATGATTATTACTAAATAGAAAGCACCTGTCCAGCATTTGGATCTGGCTGCCAGAGCCCGAGGGGGCATGTTACTATTATTATTGCTGTTACTTCCTCTCTTTACACTACTACTATTGTTAGTATTACTCTTACCCTTTGGAGCGGAGCCGCGTCCCCGAACAGCCTCGTGCTACCAAGGGAAGCACATGTCCGACAGGACCAAAGGCCCCTTGACTGATAGGTCAATTACTCTGACTTGTTGTCCTACTACTGACCAGCACTACTATTCTTCCTCCTACTACTGAGATAGACGGACGGACAGAAAGATGGATAGATAGACAGAAAGCTGAATAGACAGGCAGACGGATAGATAGATAGACAGACAGACGGATAGACAGACAGATAGATAAACAGCTGAGTAGATGGACAGACCGATAGACAGATGAATAGATAGGTAGACAGATAGACAGATAAATAGATAAGTAGACAGATAGACAGACATATAGACTAACAGATAGATAGATAGATGAGTAGATAGACAGACAGATGGATAGACAGACAGATAGATAAATAGATAAGTAGTTACACAGACAGACAGATAGATAGATGAATAGATAAGTAGATAGACAGACAGATAAATAGGTAAGTAGATAGATGGATATAGATATCTCCAATGAGACGGCGCAGATTTGAACTTCTTCTCTCGGGCTTAATCCTCTCGGGGCCCGCACGCTGGCGCAGCATGTAGTGGGGGGGGGGGGGGGCTTTGGGGGCCTGACCTCTCTGTTCCAGAGAGTGCGCAGAGAGCGGGAAAGGGAAGGAGGCGCGCCAAGAATGTATGAATTCTTTCCCTTGATAGAGCTCGACAAAGCCTTAGTACACTTGGCATTGAGAACTAAGAGAGGGAGAGGGAAGAGACAAGGGAAGGGCAAGCATGATCTGTCCTTGCCTTTCATCTGAGAACGGGGATCAGAGAAGGGGCCGGGGGGAGGGGGCGCCAAAGAATACGCAAAATACGCTGAATTAAATCTTGACAAAGCCAGCCCGCCGGCGCGGGGCTGAAGGGGAGCAAAAATGAGTGAAATTTTTTGGGAGCCCACAGATGGGGGGGGGGGGGGGGCGCCCCCCCCCCTCCCCTTTTCTTTTTCCTTCCCCCTGAGCCCCCTGAGCCCGGGGGGCTCAAAGAACAGGGGAAGAACAAGGGGGCAGAAACTCCAAAAAAAAATGAAACGCTTCAACTAAGCCCCCCCCCCCCCGCCCCCAACGCCGGGCGCCCCCCCCCCCCTTTTGTTTCCTCCCTTGTCGAGACTTTCTAAAGTACATTTTTCTGGTACATTCTTGGCGCACTCTCCCTCCCTGAGCCTGGGGGCAGGAGAGGAAAGGGGCCGGGGGAGTAGGAGGGAAGGGGGCGCCAAGAATGTACAAGAAAAAATCAATAAACAAAATCTTTGACAAAGTTGTAATATCGGCGCTGAGAAACTAAAAGAAAACTGGGAGCTGGTGAGAGAAGTGGCAGGGGGAAGGGGAGGCGCCTCTCCTTTGTCGAGACTCCTGCTGAACGACGGCGCTTTTTTGGTACATTCCTGATGGCGCTTTTAGCAAAGGCGGCTTGGCGGTCTGTGCATATGATATGGCTGAAAAAGGCAGCGTTTCCAGGCTTTTCTAGCAATACTGCCTTTTTCGGCCATATCATTTGGCGCTAAGTTTTGCACGGCTATGATACGACCGGAAAAGGCAGTGCTCCCAGGTTTTCTGGTAGGGAAGAGGCATGGACCCCAAGAGTGGGGCGCCAAGAAAATTCCAAAAAAAAATTGTCGTTTCTGCTTGCGGCTTTTGTACTCTAGGCACTTGTAGGGCAAGTAGAAAGCCGGGATAGGAGAAAGCATGAATTGTCTTAGTCCCCCCTCTGAGAATCGCGAGCGATACGCTGAATTAAAGCTCGACAAAGCCAGCCCCCCCCCGGTGCAGGGTGAAGGGGAGCAAAAATGAAATAAATTTTTCTAGGAGCCCACAGATGGGGGGGGGGGGGGGCGCCCCCCCCCCCCCCTCTCCCCCCTTTTTCTTTTTCTTCCCCCCTGAGCCCCCTGAGCCCGGGGGGCTCAAAGAACAGGGGAAGGGCAAGGGGGGAGAAACTACAAAAAAAAATGAAACGCTTCAACTAAGCGGCCCCCCCCCCCCTTTGTTTTCTTCCGTGTCGAGACTTTCTAAAGTACATTTTTCTGGTACTTTTTTGACTTTCCCTGCCCTTTTTTCTCCCGCTCCCTGTTCTAAGATGGGGCGGTGGGACTAAGACAATTCGTGCGTTTCCAGGTTTTTCAGTCAATACTGCCTTTTTCGGCCATATCATTCCAGGCGCACACATACGCAAACTTAGCGACGAATTTTGTGCAACAAAAGAAAAGAGAGAGAGGGGGGATTCCGAAGAGGCAGGGGCGCGCTAAGACAAATTAAAAGGAGAGAAGGTGACCCCTGTCGAGACTTTTCGGAACTTTCTTCATGGCGCTTTTAGCGAAGGCGGCTTGGCGATCCGTGCATGTGATATGGCTGAAAAAGGCAGCGTTTCCAGGCTTTTTGGCAATACTGACTTTTTTGGCCATATCATGCCAGGCGCATACATACGCAAATTTAGCGACAAGTTTAGGGAGGGGAGAGGGAAGAGGGAGGAAAACTTTCCCCTCCCCTTTTTCGTTTGTTTAAAGGGCTGGGGGAGGGGGGAGAGAGGGGCGCCCCCGTTCTCTTCCCCGGGTTTTTCTCCCCCCCCCCCCTCCCCCCTATCTTCCCGCTCCCTCCGAGGGGGGAGGGAGTGCGCAAGACTTGTCATTTGCGCAAACAACAAAAAATTTTGGCGCGCGTTCTTTTCCGCGGTTGCACGCATATGTTAACCCGCGGAAAGAGACCGAAGCGGCCCGTTCATTTGGCGCCAAATCTTGCTGTTTTGCCTGGGCGTGTGTGATACGGTCGAAAAAGGCAATGTACATCCGGGCTTTCCGACGAAACTGCCTTTTTTAGCCACATCACACCCCGTCGGAGAGTATTAAAGAAGAGAATTTTTTTGATTAAAAGCTAGACAAAGTATAATTAACAGAGGAAGGGTTTTGTGGATCCCAATATTAAAAGTCAAGGGCCAACGTGTTTTTGTTTTATTTACGCACAAAGGTTGGTGAAACTTACTCGAAAGTCTGCAGGGGGGCTTGCTGGTACGTGCAAGGTCTTACACTTGACACTGAAAACTAAGAGAGGGACGGGGCAAAGGGGGGTGCTAGCTCGAGGGCATGCCGCCCGGGGCGTACCGAGCCGTCCTCGCCTTCTGTCTGGCGCTTTGGCCTTGGGCCATGTCCAAAATTCGCCAGCGGGAGAAAAAGTTAGCTGTATCTTTTTACCTAGTTGGAACGAAAACGCGACAAATAGCTTTGCCTCCTGCTCCCGGCGGATATACTGGGGGGGGGGGGGGGGGACTGGCGGCGAAAAAGCCTTTCCTTGCCTTGATTCCATGGTACCGGGCACGCAAAGGCGGGCACCGGTCCGAGGCGGTGGCGTCGACGGGTCGCGATTTGCCCCACGCGGCCCGCGCGACGAAGCAAGTAACGCTGGCCGCCTCGTGCACGCGGTGTCGCCGGCGAGGGTCGTGCCTAGGTCTACCAGCAGGAGGGCGCGCCAAGAAAGTGCGAAAAAGAATTTTCGCTGATAGAGCTTGACGGTCTTACATTTGGCGCTGAGAACTAAGAGAGGGAGAGGGAAGAAACAGGAAAGGGGGGAGCACGAATTGTTTTAGTCCCCCCCGTCCGAGACTCGAGAGAGAAGGGGAAAGGGCAGGGTTACTGGGCGCCTTATTATCACAAAGATGTACCTCAGGCACAAGCCCGGCCAGCGCCTGGTGTAGCAGCGCATGCGCGCTTTCTTGGCGTGCCAAGATTTTTGTAAAAATACGCTGAATTCAAGCTCGACAAAGTCTTGCGCTAAGCACTGAGAACTAGTCACCGCGCCTGCAAAAAAGAAAGCTAGCGTTTCTCGGCCCCGCGCTTTTTCTGTAGACGTAAGCCCCACATCCAAACGGTCGGTTCACCCAGCAATCGCAAGCCCAGCTCCTGTGCCTCCGGTGTGAGTTCTTTGTTGCGCGTGGCACAGCCCCAAAACACCTCTTGTCCGTCCACCTCGCAGCGGAGCCGCACGTCGCCCCGTGGGCCCGGGCCGCGGGACAGCCGCCGGGCCCAAACTTCTCGCTGCTTGGCGTCTGACATATACAAAGCCTCGTGCTCGTGGCACGGGAGAGGGTCCGTCTGCAGGTGCTCCAAGCCCTGACGGCGCCAGAAGGCCGCTACGGACGCCGACGAGCAGTGCAGGTACACGAAGCCGGCGTTAGTGGTCCGCTCCAGGCACAGAGCAGCTTAGGGGGGGGGGGGGTGCCTCACCGTTTCCTTCTTCCCGCGCGTCAGACACTTGGCCCTCCCTAGCGCGCTAAAAAATTTGTTTCGCAAAAGCTTGCAATCCAAATCCGACAAACAAACATGGCCACCAAATCAAGCGCGGCGCCGCCTCGTTGCACGCACTCTAGAACTGCAGTACAACTACAAGCGGGGTTTGTCTATTCCGCCCAGGCTTGGTAAGCCACTATACGCAGGAGAAAGGCACAAAAGGTGCGCCAAAAGATTTTTTTTTTAATGAACGGACTTCTGCCACGGCCACCGCCGATGCTACATGACGGCACACGGTCCTCACTCCTCCTGCGTGCGTGCTCCCTGCCACCGCAGTTTTATTGCTTTATTTTGCAATCGGGTAAATTCGTCGTCTCCTAGGCGTGTGCGGCGCAGGTCCCACTCCACCGTGTCGAGCTCGCGGTCCAGCTCAACCATTTTCCTGCGCGCTTCTTCAGCGCGTACCGACGCGGGTTCGGGGGGCGTGCTCGACCCGTGGGGGGCCGGGCTGTCCCAGCCTCTTTCCAACGTATGGTGGCAAAACAAGGCCACACAACACAAGCAGCAAAGACTACCCACTATCAGACCAAGCAGTTCTTGTTCCCGGGTCGATAGCACCTGGGGCACTAACGGAAGATTGCGTTCCAGCCAGAAAACGTGGTCGCCGTCGCAGCACGGCTGTGGCAAACCGCAGCCTGGCCACGGCAGGCACGGCGACCCGTACAGGACCGTGTTGCCCGCCAGCGCCACGCTGGCCACGGGACCGCGTCGGGCTTCGACGCGGGCCCCCGTGTCCTCGTACCAGCCCCAACCTTGGTCTGGCTCTCGGTTGTACATTCTGACCACACCGGTGCAAGCCTCGCTCTCGTTCTGGCACTCCTGGAAGACGGTTTTAATCTTGCCGCTGTCAAACATCTGGTTCCGCCACTCGCTACACACTAACCGCTTTTGGTTGTATATCTGCGCCCTGGCCTGGCCGCAGTTCCAGAGAGATTGTATTTGCTTCTTTTGCCAGATCGAACTCGAATGCTCTCGCGCTCTCAGCCAAACAAATGCAATTTTGGGGCCCTAGGCAACTCTCCAGGGGAATGTACAAAAAAAATAATAATAATAAAATCCTTGACAAAGTTTTAATCTTTGGCACTGAGACAACGAGAAATGGCTCTGTGTAGAACAAGCCCACCGGCTTTCGTCAGACTTCATCACCGTCTGATCCAATAAAGTCTCCAAACAGTTGGATCGACGAATTTGCATCTGGCATCTTCGAAAGCGTGTTGCAGAAGCTGGATATCAGTGGCTGTGTCAAGGTCACGTCTTTGCCCAAACTGGGTATGTTCAAAGATTTAAAGGAGCTGGACGTGCATCAAACCGGGATCAACAGGCAATGCCCACGGTGGGCCTCGGTGAGGTCGTAGCGCTGGAGGCAGGACGGCAGGCACGCGGCGAGCTCGCGCCCGGCCTCGTCGTCTAGCTCCGCTCCCTCTGCTTCGTCGTGGTCCTTGTCCCCTTCCTCGTCTGGCTCGTCGTCCTTGTCGTCTGGCTCGTCGTCCTCCTGTGCCCGGGCCTCGTCACGGTACTCGGGGTCACGGACGTCGCAACAGGCCGGCAGGGTACACTCGTACTCGGCTTCGCACTAGGCCGCCACGGCGGCGTCCGTGTCTGGCAGGAGTTCGAAGTACTCGGACCCTAGCACGGCTAGGCTGGCGTCGGCCGGCGCCCGGCAGAAGATATTAAAAACTTTATTACCGAATTCTGGGGTGACGAGCCTACGTTGCCGCGCTCACTGACAGAAGTGAAAAAGTGCCTGCGCACTCTTTTTGAAAATAATAAACCATATACGGTCATACTCCCGTACAATGAGAAGGCGATATGGGCGCAGGAGATACGGGACCGGCTATTGATCATCCGATACCGGTGCTCTCACGGAAGCAACACTTAGTGGTGGCTTGTCGTCTCGGGACTCGTGAGCAGAGCAGTGCATACAAGCGGAAGCTCAGAGACCAGGACAAGATGAAATTGATTCCTCAAGCGTTCACATGCTTCGATGGTTTCTACACCCGAAAAGCTCCGTTGCAATATGCGAGATTAATAAATATGTTGGTAGGTCTGGCGGCGGACGACGAGCCAGACACTGCCACATATGAAAAAACGGGAATGGACGATATATCAGAAGAAGAGTTGGGCTTGGAGGAGGACAGAGCACCCCTCAAGCATCACAAGAGAATGTCAGAGGAGGAGTTTAAGGCGGCTAGACGAGAAATTGGCAGGAGGAGCAGGTACGGAGAAGGAGAAAGAGGTTTTGAAAGAGAGATTGAAGGCGAACAAAATGATTTTTGACCCCCCTCAAGCGGGAGGTGTCAAGCCGGAAGACTTCACCGCGGTTATTTGTAAAATACCAGGTGCTGAGCCTTCCCCGGCGCCACGACGGGCAAATCTGAGTATACATGAAGCAAAGATCGCAGAAGAACAAGCACGGCAGTTACTCGATGAGGATTTCATTGAGAGATCGACATCTCCAATAGTTTCCCAACCGAGACTGGTGCCTAAACCGGGAGGAGAATGGCGCTTAACGGTTAACTATGCCCGCGTCAATAAAATTTTAGAGGAGGAACGAAATCCATTACCTACTCTTGAAGAAGGAATGCGAGTATTGCGGAACGCCAAGCTATACTCAGTCATTGATCTGAAGAATGGCTTCTGGCAAATTCCACTGGATGAAAAGTCCAGATGGCTGACTGCATTTGTAGTAGGAATGGAGATATATCAGTGGAAAGTACTCCCGATGGGACTCAAACAGGCCCCGGGACTCTTTCAGACAGCGATGCAAAGCATGCTGAGTAGCAAATATGATGACCAGACAGAGGGAGGTTTCACGAGGAGAAGAGGACAGAAGGCGGGAGAGTACGCATTTTGTTACATCGATGACATTATCGTGTACTCCAATACGATGGAAGAGCACATCGACCATCTAACAGATATTTTCAGGCGTATCAAACTGTTTGGCCTGAAATGTAATTTGAAGAAATGTCAATTCGCAAAGACAAGCGTGACATATTTGGGGTACGAAATCTCTTACAATAGAGTCTCGATATCCAAAGAGAAGAGGGAGGAGATCATGAGCCGGCAGAGGCCGAAGAATCGCACAGAGCTGCACTCATTTCTTGCGATGGCGCAATATTACAGCCAGTTCATACCCAATTGGGGTGCAACTCGGGCTAAGTTGGAGAGAATGATCGACTTCGGTGATTTTGAGAAGTGGGATGATGAAGCCTTAGAAGCGTACAACACGCTCAAAGATCTCATCTACAAAGATCCGAAGGATGGCGGACTCGTGCTGATGATGCCCGACTTTTCGAAGCAATTCGTAGTCGACACAGACGCATCAAAGTTCGCGATCGGCGCAGTCTTACAACAGGAAGATGAGGAGAAAAAGTTGCGCCCGATCATGTTTATAAGTAGAAAGTTGTGCTCGGCGGAGCGAAACTATTGTACGAGACAGAGAGAGGCACTGGCGGTGGTCTGGGCCCTCAAACGGTTGAGAGAGTATTTATGGGGTGGACCTCAGTTTATAGTAAGGACTGATCACCAGAATTTACTATGGCTGATGAATCATGAACAGACTGGCCGTCTAGCGAGATGGCAGGCATTCTTGTCATGTTTCAATTTTACAATGGTCCATCTATCCGGCAAGAGAAATGTTGTCGCTGACAGCCTCTCCAGGCTAGAGTTTCACTCAGAAGTGGCAGCTCTCGTATCATCAGCAGAAATGGAGGATCTATCCCCAGACTGCACATACGAAGTGCATCATATCGAGTCGATGCAGATGGCGAGAGGGGTCCGATATAACCGATCGGGTCTACGTCATAGCCCGCAAGGTCCGGATCATGGGATATGTTGTACAGCACATGTCCTCGAGGATGCTGAGTGGTCCTATGAAGCATATGAGAATATGAAGGCGGAGATAAAACAAGAAGAGATTAAGCAAGAAGCATAAGCGGAACCCCCGCAGGAGAACAAGGAGGAGTTAGACGAAAACCCTGAGAGGATAGGAGTGCAGCTAGAGGATGGGACTATCCACATAGCCTCACCCACTGCATGGAGACAGCAACAGGCTCTCGATCCGGAGTTCAAAGAGCTAATACAGCTATACAAGAACCCGAACGAGCTGAAAATGACGAAGGAGATTAAGGAGCAACAGAAGGAGATGGGGTGGAGAGACGGTCTCTTGTGGTACAAAGGCCAACACGGGCGCTATGCATCACAACCAGACAAATGGACTCTCTGGGCTCCTGAGAAACTCAGACACATCATTTTTGTCGCTGCTCATAACTGCCCACTACTGGCGCACCCGGGCCGACAAAGAACGCATATGTTCATTTCGAGACGATTCTGGTGGAAGAAGATGAAGGAGAATATTGATGAACAGGTCAATGCATGCATCCCATGCAAGACATCCAAAACACCATTGAAGGCGAATTTTGGCCTGATCGGGACTTTTCCTTTACACTTAGGAATGTTCGAGTTCTTACACACCGATCATGTAGGACCTTTCCCGGTCACGACGGAAGGTTACAGATACCTTCTAACGGCCATAGACAGAGCCACCAACTATGTATGGGTGGTCCCAGTCAAAGACGTTACGGGCGAAACAACAGCCAAGGCGTTGATTGACAGGATCATCTCACAGATTGGGGTGCCGAGAAACATATGCTCAGATCGAGGCTCTGACTTTAATAATGAAGTCATCGACAAGCTATCTGCATATTACGGCATGAAATGGCAATATGTCACCGCCTATAACCCCAGAGCGAACGGCAAGATAGAGCGGGTGCATAGACCCCTCAAGGCCGCGCTGAGATGTATTGTATGAAGAAGGAGAACCAAAAGGCATGGGTGGAGGCAGCATCCTCGTTTGCCTTTGCTATGAATTGCCTACCTTCTACAGCGTTAGGTGGTTCAAAAGGTTCCGTCTCGCCATACCAATTGGTATATGGGCGTGAGCCCGCCATCCCAGCCTCACTGCTGCACCCAAAAGATTCATGGGCAGATCAGGATGAGCTGTTTGGGGTGAGACTTCGGGCGAAGATGAGGCGGAGCAAATAGTACAGGCGCATAGGGAGGCGGAGCGCAGGAAGACTGATGCTGAAGGTGTCAGGCAGGCACACCTGGATCAAGTCAGATTTCAGGTCGGGGATATTGTACTACTGTATCATCCTCAGGTTCCTCAGGGAGTCAGCTCGAAGCTGTTCATCCACTGGAAAGGACCATACCAGATCATGGAACAGATGGGGCCTTTGAATTATAAAATCAGGGGCAGAGGGAAAATTCAAATAGTCAATATACGAAGGCTGATTAAGTATGATCCCTTCCTACTTGAAGATGAGTCCGTTGATCAAGCACTCAAACGGATGGAGGCTGACTTTAAAGAGGTCCCACCAATCCGTAAGGAGGATATCTCGGAACGGGATGCCTACAGGGCACCAATTGCGGAGAAGGAGGAGGCTGAGCTGGAGAACAAGCGGGCCACCGACCGCAAAAGCGCGGCGGGGACTCAGACCCGCAAAAGGGTGGAGTCGAACGTGCCGGAAGGAAAGTTCACGGAGGCGCAAATAAGGAGAGCGCAAAATGATCGTATCTACGACCGACCGAGAAAGGCGATAAGGACGGCACGTTCGCAAGGAGTCCATCAAGAGGGGAGCGATGACGGAGATCAAGACCCTCGCGCGGGCAATGATACTCTCGTTCACCCCAGTTGGAAAGAAGGAGAAGCGATTGGACATATTTCATGGGCCAAAGATGCTTTTTACTTGGTGAGGCCTGCGGCCCAACACGTAGCCGATGACACGCTCTCAGATTTATATTTCATGAGAGTCATGGCAGTACCTCACAAACGCCATACGCGATCGAATCGAATTTCGACTGCGGCACAAATAATACAACCAGTCTTACATTTCTGGAGGAGTCTGGATCCAGTGGAAGATCCTAAAGTAAGACAATACCTTCCAGTATATAAAGACGCCAAAGAACTTGAGACATGGGATGATACCATATCTCCCACAGATAAAGATCATACCGCGTGGACCATACAAGCACTACCACGAGGGGTGCTAGACATTCCTTTTGACTTGGCACAAGGCGCAATCCCTCACAAAATTTGGGACGTCCTCGAACAGTCTACCTTAGACTTAACTTTGATTGGAGGTCCTCCACCAGGTAAAGGAGACCGCGCGCGTAAACGGCGTCTATAGTAAGTATTTTTTTCTCTAGAAGTATTGTGGACCTGATCGATTGCGAACATAGCATTGATCCAATATCGTCCCGACAACCTTACTTAGATATTAAAGCTACTACAGCATTCATTCTTCTAGAGATTAACAAGACACAGCTGACAAAAAAAAAATAGGCATTCTATTCTCTTGCTTCGGCAGAGACAGACGAGACGGCCACGAAACAGCACCGTTACGGGATCGCTATTTGAGTGAGCGATGGTGTTTCCTGGATACGACCCGCATTACTACCAGAATGATGATCTCATTAAAGACTCTACAGTCTAATCAAGAACTGATATATTTTAATAACATGAACTGCTACACCGGATTCCATCGATCTCTACTTGTATCGGCATATCGCAAGGTTAGGGCGCACTCAACCCAACTTCGGATATAGTCGTCAGACTTAATCACCTGACACTATATTAAATGATACCGATTTATACAAGGGTATGTCTTCACAAAAAGTAAATGTATTTATGGAAACCGACGACCGGTTATTACATATATATGGAAACGGCGACATTACATTATTACTCAACCATAAAACATTATACTTGGACATACTGCACAAATATCTTATCGACAGAAGAAAGAGGAAGATTTTAATATAGATACTGAATGTGCTAGAGTATATATACGATTGGTACCGGGGCAAGTATAATTGTTGTTTTATAACGGCTAATTCGTGGGTTGATGTACCTTCATACATAACTCTAAACGAATCTTAGTCAGAAAAGAAATCAGTTTAAGCGTATTATGTCGGAAACGAAGTTCCGCCATAAAAAACTGGGAGGGGGTACCGTGGACATCACCCCCCGAATTATCAGGTAAAAAGTTATTTATAGATTTCGTCTGGCCGGACACGTCTGAAATGCAAATTTGATCCTGGTCTTTTGGCGGCTTTTTGTCTTTGCGTCACTGAGCTAATATAACGAGACATCATTCTCTTTTTTGAGGACTGTGTTTGGTTATATTACCGACTTACTCTTCCATTGAGCTATCGTTGGGGATAGTACACAGTGGCAAGTACCTAATACTAATATTCGGGGGCCGCCGAGTAGTATTAAAAGAGTGTTTCCGAAAACCAACAAAACTGAGACAAAAGCGATTTCAAGGCACTCATGAATAATTCCGACGGTGATCATACGGTGTGAGACAGGTTTCAAAGTTTTCGATTGTGGTCGGAACACACAGATTCATATTAATAACTTGACAAAATTTTCACTCTCAGAGGCTCTTTTGCCAGCCTCTACACATTCGCTTATTATTAATCTGTCTGAGCGTGTAAATCGCGCTAACAGGCTTGGGCTTGCTCAAACAAGGCGAAACGCTCAGCGCAATCGATCCCCGGGACGATTAGCTCTAAGCTCTGTCATCGTTCACGGGGCCGTTTTGTGTACGTGAAGTTCACGGCTAGTCTAGCGTTCACGGAGCCGTTCACGTATCGTGAAATTGATTATTCATAGTCTAATATTTATAATAAGATTTAAGTTTAAACTAATAAATGATTCATTTAATCAATTATTACTACTTGGCAATATCAATAGTTCATCAGTGATATAGAATATTAAAGTTGGGGGAAAAAAAAAACTAAGTGGAAAAATATAAGCATGATTAGAGGTTTAAGCGTCCGTCTGTCGTTTGATAATTATATTTTGTTTTTATTATAATAATATTATCTTGCAGGCAGATAATACCGACATCAATACATTAATGTAATATAAATAAGTTGATAACAATATAGCTAACTATTTATCAAAAGGGGAAAAAAGAAAAAAACATAAAAAACTGTCACTAAGGTAGCTGATTTGCTTTCCATGGTAATTGTAGAAAATGGTTTTAGTTAAATATCGTTAGTGATTTTCACGTGTGAGAGGGGGTGGTGATTGATGATAAAGTCAAGCATTGAATTTCAGCTGCAGGGTTTTAACAAACAAACAAAAGAAAGCCAACTTGAGGATACAAATAACCTAATGTCCATGGGCAGTAGTAATCACAAAGCAACATATTTACAAAATCGCCGCTGATTCTCAAAACTGCCGCTGATTCACGCGTGTACTGTTATTATTATATACAAAAAATTACAGTAGCTGCCCAAATTCTTCCGTGTCACTCAAGTAATTTTGCCACGGGATTCCTGATCCGAAAGTCTGGGGTAAAGGCGATGCTGATCTCTGGGGTGAGAGCTGCGGCGCAAACGTCGAGGGACTTCCCATATGCGACGCAAATGTGAGACTTCCCATATAGGGGGGAGCTTGAGAGTGGCTGTGCGGCATCCGCAGCAATGAAACCTCTGTGCGATTCTGAGAGCTTCTGCCAGGGGTGGTGAAGGCGCGGTGCATTGGATCAAGGCATGCATTTGCCAGTCGATTAACTCACCTTGAAGATCCTTAACCAACTTTTCAAGGGTTTTGATTTTCTTCCTCTCTCTTGCACTTTTTCCTTCAACTTTTTGTCCTCTTCCTGAAGTTTCATGTTTTTTTGGAAGTACTGTTCATGAGCATCCTGTTCCTTCCACAAATCTGCCTCAAGCTTTTTATATTGCCTTTCGTCCTCTCGTAAGAGCTTTCTCTTCTTCGTCAATGCTGAATGATCTGATTCTAGCCTTTTCCTTGTCTTTTCTAATTTTTCTTTGTCGGCGTTATGTTCCTTGCTTTCAATCTGGAGATTTTTCTCGCTCTGCGCAAGCGTTTTGCTAAGGGAAGCAACTCGCTCTCTTTCCTGGTGAAGGGCAGCTGCAAAAGAGGCAGACAAGGTCGTTCGAC
>WBZZ01001689.1:395000-430000 GCA_019918135.1 Paulinella micropora
GGTAATCAGATAGACTTACTAAATGAGAAAATAAGAGAGTTGTCCAAAAAGAAAGAAGAGCTTGAAGAAAGAGAGACAGCGATTGAGGAAAGAGCGATGCAGATAGAAGAAAATAAGAATAGAAAGAAGAATACTGAAAAGTTAAAGAGAAAGAGAAAGAAAGAAGAAGAAAGAAGAAAAACTGAAGAGAGATTGCTGGATAGTTGGTTGGTAGCAAAAAAGCAACCACTAAGTGAGAGGGAGGAGGAGTATGCGAGGAGGATGATTGATGGAGGGAGTAGCTTTGAGCAGGTCTTATCAGAATATAATAAATATAAAGAAAGGTTGGAAGGGTAAAAAATAGTTGAATGTTATGTGGGGCAAAACATCCCCAAAATTCAATACAGCTTACTGCTGTATATATTTCAATACAGCTCGCCGCTGTATATATTTTTATATGAGGGATATATTTTCATAACCAAAATTTTTATATTATGTCCTGGGCACGACATTAAACTACCCCTACATAAACACACATATTGTCCCTCTGTGTGTGTTTGTGTAGGTGATGCCTCCCAAGAAGAAAGCAGAAGAGCCAGCACCAGCTCCGCAGGTAATTATCTCTTTTCTTTTTCGTTGTTCATATTGTTGATTGTGAATTGTAGGAACCTGTTGAACCACTTGATGAGGAGGAAGAGGATGAGGAGATGGACGAGGTAAAATTTGTTTTTTTGAGTTAGGCTCATAGTTTGTGGTGGAAAATCTTAGTTAGCTGAAGACGTTGAAGCTGTTGACCTTGAAAATGATGGAAAAGAAAGAAAGCGCCGTGGAGGGAGGAGGCCCAAAACTCCAAACGTAGTAGTTGAGGGGAAAACATATTACGCAGCCATTGATACAGCTTCTGGGGTCGCAACTGTCTTTCACGAGGCAAAAGATGGTCGAGTTGCGTGTCAGTTATTGAAACACAAGTCAGCTCCAAAAGTGAAAGAATATGTTGTTGTTCGGTATTCCAGCGGGCAATACTTTCTATTTCAAAAGTGGGGTAATATAGCACCGATTACAAACAAAAAAAAGCTTGGTAAGATTGTTACTACTTACTCAGTCAAAATTGGAAAGTAACAAATTAGCCGCTCGTTGATTAAACAAAACTAAGATAAATTGTAGAAAATATTTTCATTTAACAAGTAATACTTTTTACAATTCATCCATTGTTCTAAGAATTTTATTAATAAACTATAAATCCATTATTTCTTTTTTCTTTTTTATCCGTGCACTACTACGGATGTTTTCAGGTTTTATATCTAATGATTTTAATAAGTGGACAGTCTTTTTTTCCTTAGTTACTTCTTTAATGTGGTCGGCTAGTTGAGATTTAACTTCTTCGTCTGGTTGTTCGTTCATTTTGGAATTTAATAATTGTTGAGGACTAATTAATTCGTGGTCGCCAAGTATTAACTTAAAGCCTTTCCGACCTTTAACTGTATATACTTTCTTTGAATACTGAACATCGCCCTTAGAAAAAACCGTTCTTTCTAGTTCTTTTCGCACGGTTGAACCCTTAGGAAATTTATTAATAAGACCAGCCCTATATATTTCTTGGTCATTCTTCTTTTTGCCCTCATAGACTTCCATAGGTGTAGCCTGTATTGTGCTATGGTATGTGTTATTATAATTATCAAAAATTTCATAAATGTAAGGAACCCAAACAAAATCGTCATTAACTTCCCACATAAAATTTAAATCATTTCTTATTGTTCTAATAAATCTATCTACTATGCCCATAGTTCGGTGGTCGCCAACTTCGTTTGTAGTATGTTGAATTCCGTTGTCTTTAAAGTATTCTGCGACTTGTCCTTTATATTCACTGCCGTTGTCGGACGTAATCCTTTTAGGTTTAGGCATTTTTTTTAATCCTTCCAATACTTCTCCTGTTGTTTTATTTTTTATTAGTTCAATCCAACCACGACGAGAATAAACATCAATCATTACTAAACCAAAGTTGTAGTTTTTGTTTCCTTTCTTAGTTGCTATTTTAGACATATCCATTAAGTCAATAAACACTTGGCTTAATGGTTCAGGTTCAGGGGCTAGTATAGTATTCCATTTTTAGGGGTCTTAGATTGATGGTGTATTTCAGAAGCCTCTTCAATTTTCTTTTTTTCAAGTTCTTCCTTATCTTGCGGAGACTCCGCCTCCGTTTCAGTATTTTGTGGATTGCTGTGTTTGTAATCCATCTAATATTTTATCACACCTAATGCTTTATCTCTATATATTGCTCTTTCTTTTTTTTCAAGTTCAAAACAATAATTAGAACAAAACTCATACATATAAAACCAATCAAAACTATCATCAATAGCTGTAATCTGTCGGTTCGCTAAACACAGTGTTAATCCACACACATAGCAACTAGTGAAGTCATACATACGATGATTATATAGGTAGTCCATAATGTGTAAGCGAACATCTAATGGTAAATCTTTTATCTTGTTCATATATATATTAGAACTTTAAAAATATTTTAGATGTATCATTGTTTTCTTTTTTTTGTTTCTCGGGTTGTTGATTATAAACATTAACTGATATGTTTGATTTCTTACCTTTACCTTTCTTTGGCTGTTCCTCTTCATCGCTTTCCTCGCTCTCACTCTCCTCTTCCACTTTCTTTTTTACCACCTTCTTCGCCTTCTTCTGCTTAGTCTTTAATTTCATACCCGCAACTCGTTGGGCAATTAGGTCAGCAAAGTCCTGTTCAACCTCTTCTTCCGAGCTACTTTCCTCACTTATCTCACCGTCCCGCCCATCAATCATATCCTTAGCAAACTGCTTTTTAGACACGTGGTCCATCTTTTCATCATTTTTCATTTCTTTCACATTCTTCGCCTCTTCCTCCGCAAGTAGCTCACGGGCCCTCTCAATCTTTCTTTGCCTCGCATACTGTTTCTTCATTACAGTCGCTTTTTCAAGGTTCTTTATCGCAATCTCTCTATTTCCTCTCGGCATTTTCGGTTGTATATCTAACCAAAAATAATTTTTATTCGGATTAATTATTATCCAATATATACAACGATGTCGCAATATAAATCGCTCTTAGGCTTGTCTGAAATTGCGGTGGATTCACTGGATATAGCCAACCTTGATTTAACGAACACTAATATTATTGGCTTAAATACAGATAGGGTGCCAGAAGATGCTGACCCCGTAAATCTTTATTTTACCAACAGCCGATTTGACACACGACTGGCTGCCAAAAGCACAACGGACATAAAAGAAGGCACTAATCTATACTATACTGATGGTAGATTTGACACAAGATTTTCAAACAAGTCAATAGATGCTTTAAGTGATGTAGTCATAACAGGCACACCCGCCGATAACCAATTGCTCATTTATAGCACTGGTCAATGGAGAAACACTGCCCCACCATTTCTGAGATTAGATGGCCTCACTATGATGTTTGGAGATTTGAATATGGGAGGTTTTAATGTAGTAAATGTAAATCTTGTTGATGGTATTGATGTTTCCGCCCTTGATGCTTCCGTGGTTAAACTAACAGGAAACCAAACAATAACAGGAGCAAAGAATTTTTCCACAAATAGACTGAGAGTGAGTGGTAATACGGCACCAACTTCTGGGGCGGGTATAGAATTAGCATACGACAGCGATGTCAAAGCAGGTATATTAACTTCAATTGATAGAGATACAGTCACATATAAGCCATTTATATTTGGAGGTGATTCATTTTATTTTGGCGGAGGGTCGGGCGATATATTCACTATGTCAAATACGGAAGTAAAGTCAATGAAACCGCTAAATATGGGAGGATTTGAAATTACAAATGTTGGTAATGTTGATGGTATTGATGTTTCGGCCCTTGACAGCTCAGCCGTTAAACTAACAGGCGACCAAACAATAACTGGGAATAAAACATTTACTACTTATGTGGCAGTAAAAGACTCAAATCCATCAAATACAGGCAAATTATTCTTTAATTATAACAATAATATGGGCTCTATCTATTCGTCGGAGGCGGGTGGGGCGACGGGCTATCCACTAAGCATTGTTGGTTCTTCTATACTTTTTGCTCCAACAACAGGGGGTGGAATAACATTGACTGGTAATGTTTTTAATTTTAACAGCACAACAGCAATCAGCGGACTTCCAGCACCATTCTATGACGGCGATGCTTCAACAAAGGCTTACACCGATACGAAACTAGCAAAGGACGGCACAGTGGCTGTGACGGGCAGTTTAAATATGGGAGGATTTAACATAACAAATGTGGGTAATGTTGATGGTATTGATGTATCCACCCTTGATACCGCAGTCGTTAAACTAACAGGAGACCAAACCATAGCTGGTATTAAAACATTTAGCAGTATAATAAATGCTAGTGCTGGTCTTGATATGAAAAGCCAAAGCATAACAAATGTGAATTTGGTTGATGGTATTGATGTTTCTACCCTTGATACTTCGGTGGTTAAACTAACAGGAGACCAAACCATAGCAGGGAATAAAAAATTTACATCAACAATAGAAGTGCGGGGTGCCACAGCTCCAACCACTTTTGATGGTATCGGTATTGCCTTTGATACGGCGACAAATATAGGAACGATTGCGGCACAAAGAATAGCAACCGCGGTCTATTATTCAATACAAATAACAGGGTCATATGTTGATTTATATGCGGGTGATAATGTAATCGCGACAGCAACGGGCACGACACTATCTTTAAACAACAGAAAAATAACAAACTTAGCCACACCATCAGCAACAACGGACGGAGCGACAAAAGGGTATGCGGACACATTAGACCTACAAAATGTGAAACTAACTGGAAACCAAACCATAGCAGGAATTAAGACATATAGTAGTGGTGTTGAAATAACGGGAAATTCAATCAATTCAACAACAAAAGGCACATTCATCGTTTTCAATTCTACCAGTAATATCGGGTCAATTGCTAGTTTGGATATGAAAACTGCGACATATTACAACTTTGAAATTTCTGCGAAAAAAATAAGTTTCATGATTGATGGAGCGATAGTCGGTTGGGTAAATGCTTCGGGGCTAGATTGTAATAGTAGCAAAATAGCCAACCTTGGAACTCCGACATTATCAACAGACGGAGCGACAAAAGGGTATGCGGACACATTGGACGGGCAAAATGTAAAACTAACAGGAGACCAAACAATAACTGGAATTAAAATATTTAATGGAAGTAGAAATGATGTAAGAGCACTGACCTTATTAAGCCAAGCCGATTTTAATAATGTGGATATCATTAATGGTGGAAATATAACATATAATGGGGCAAGGATATTAAACCAAAACGGAGGAGATATATTCTTTTCACAGACAACGGGTGATTGGCAGTCTTTCTTATACACTTTAAACACAGATTCAAGTGGAACCGCTAACCAAAGAGGCTACCTATTCACTAATGTAGCATACGATGTAAAAGGGGCGGGACTTATATTTCAAAACTTTTGGATAATAAGTCGCTGTCGTCTGACATTGTCCGTTTTAACAATGCGGGCGGTATGAAGTTTTATGGTGCTTTGGATATGAACAGCAACAACATAACAAGTGGCGGAACAATAACAGGAACAACATTAACGGCAACTGCGGGTATATCAACAACTACGATAACCGCAAGTGGATTATTAACAGCGACAGGAGGTTCTAGCATAGTTATACAAGGAAATACAAATGGTGATAATACAAGAGGAATATTTTTGTGGGACACTGGCAATACAAATTATGGTATTTATATGGCATCAAATGGAGGAGGTGCAAATACCAGAAGTCTAGCAGGAGGGTCTGCGGTTGCAGGCAACGATTTCACTTCTTTTGCCGTTAGATTTAGGGTAAGTAATGTTTCCACTGATGGTTTTATATGGGAGAATTCGTCAGAACAATTATTGATGTCATTGAATGGGGCAAACGGGACTTTATGGACAAAAGGATTGATAACCGCGAGTGCTGGTATATCGACAACTACGATCACTGCGAGTGGATTATTAACAGCCGATGGAGGTTGCAAGTTATCTATCCAAAATAAAGTGGATGGAGGTAGTGGGCAAGGTATATTTTTATATGATACAGATACTACAAGCTGGGGTATTCATATGGCAACTAATCAAGGAGCTACGAATACTAGAAGTTTAGCAGGTGGTTCAGCAGTCGCAGGAAATGATTTCATTCAATGGGCTATGAGATTTAGATGTAATAATGGTTCAGATACTGGTTTTATATGGGAGAATTCATCAGAACAATTATTGATGTCGCTAAATGGTTCAACTGGGACTTTATGGACAAAAGGCTTGATAACGGCGAATGCGGGAATGACGGCAAGCGGTGATATTTACAGAAAAATAGGCACAAATGGATATGTGAATATTAGACCGAGACCTACTTATCTTACCGAAACACAAATAGTTATGAAAGGTGATGGAAGTGCGAATTTTGGCCATATCGGATATAGCGGTTCAAGTTTATTTGCTTGGAGTTCTACAAATGCTAACGACCCTCATTCTGGTTATGTTGCTGTTGCTTTGGGTGATAATAAATGGACGAGTTCGTCAGACAGGAGATTAAAAGCAGATATTGAGACATTAGAATGTGGTGATTGTTGCGAAAAATTAATGAAAATAAATTGTTGTTCATATTATTGGAAATCAGACGAAAAGAAAGAAAAAAAGAATATTGGCTTTATCGCCGACGAGGTTAAGAAAGTATTTCCAGAGTTTGTATCAAATACTGGGATGAAAATAGGTAAAGATGAAAATATTGAAGGAATATCATACCAAGACTTCATACCAGTATTAATTAGTGCTTTTCAACATTTATCAGAAAAGGTGAATAATTTAGAAAAAGAAAATAAAACTTTACTTAATATATTACAAGATTTAACAAACCAATTAGCAGAAATCAGAGCAGAAGTATTTTCCAATGCCTCCTAGATTACACCCACCACCAATCATAGAAGTAGATGGAGGCGAACTCACACCAGAGTTAAAGAACCGTGTGCTTGATGTCCAAATTAAGCAGGAAGAAAAAAAATTAGACCACGAATACGAGGACAGCTGGGATTGCTGTTTGACAAAGCAAAAAACCGATAGCAGACTTATCAAATACTTATTTCAAATGGGTATCATTATCGCCATCATAACACTTTGTATCGTGAGGCTGTCTGAAAAGAACTTACCGTGCGAGGTTGCCAACACTTATGTGGGTATTTTAACACTATTGATTGGAATATGCCTTCCTTCCCCTTCTAGCTCAAAGAAGTGAGCATTCATACGAATAGATTTTATACCAAGAAGCATCACCAGCACAGATTAACGGCAGAGCTTCATCAAAACTACGACACATATTACTTCCGTTATTTATGAAAACACATCCCTTTTGGATACAATAAACACAACTTTCATTTTTTTTATCACTGACCCGTGAATAGAAATCGCAAGCAGTCCGACCTAACACAGAGCACACAAATAATAATATTAATATCATAATATATTATACAACATATAGAAACAATGAGTGAGTTCAAATACCAAAAGATTATTTTTCTGAGTAATGATTTTGCTGGTGGTAGCAAGACATTTGACAAAAACATTCAAATGAACTTTACCCCAACCAGAATGAATGTTAAGTTTATCCACTATATGAATGATGTAACGGAGACGAAAACAAAAATCCTTTTTATGGACCGTATTGGAATCATCGGTACATTCGCCGACAGCACCACGGCAAACATTTCAAACCTCGGATATAATCTTGGAAATATCGGCTGGACTGATGGGCAGTATTCGTTTAGGGTATTGAAAACAGACAGCGGAAATATTGAAACTGACCCACTAGCTGGAAGAATTGTTATTTGTTTAGAATTTTTGGCTTGAAGAAAATATAGAGTGATGGAAAAAATTAACGATATACGAGTTAGACCAGTCAAGCAAAACGGAGATGGTGAAAAACTCGCCAAGGGATACAAGTTATTTGAGGAGCCTTATTCTAACATATTTTTGCTTGCCAGAAAAAAATCGGGGAAGACAACGGCACTGTTTGAAATCTTGAAACGAACGACGGACAAAAAGACCCGTATCGTCATTATAGCCAGCACGATACATAAGGACCACATTTACAAAGAAATGGTGAAGTTCTTCAAGAAGAAGGGCAACCCGATGGCTATATACACATATTTGAAAACGGACGGATACAGTGTTATTGATTACGAGTTAGACAAGCTGAATAAACCAGATGAAGAGCAAGAAGAAGGCGAAATCATTCAAGACGGGAAGGATGAAGTAGAAAAGCCGAAGTTTATTTATTTTGGAAAGGAGGACGAAAAGAAAAAGGAGGGAGGCGAAAAAACCACGAGACCAAGCAAATACATTACACCAGAAGTCGTGTTCGTGTTAGATGATTTGGGTAGCGGGTTGAGGGATAAGTCCGTTAGCGATTTATGTAAAAAAAATAGGCATTATAAGTCAAAGGTGATTATGAGCTCGCAGTATCTTAACGATATGAAACCTGAGGCTATTAAACAGCTGGACTACCTCCTTATTTTTCCTGGTCAGAGTGTTGATAAAATAGAACTCGTGTATAAACATCTGGACCTCGGCTACGACCTTGAATACTTCATTGAAAAATATCACGAGGCGACAAAAGAACGATTTAGCTTTTTGTATGTGGATGCGGTATCGGACGAGCTAAGGCAGAATTTCAACTATCGCTTAAAGTAATTTTATTATTATTTATTTTTTTTCAAACATTATATAGATGCCAACATCACCAGTGATTATTTCACAACCATCGGGATACAATATCAGCTACAATCCCAGTATGCCACAAGCAGGAGGGAAAAGAAAATCAAAAAAGAAACAAACAGGAGGGAAAATTAACTGGCGAAAAGTAGGAAAAGCGATAGTAGATGCTAATAGATTTATCAAGAAGAACCAATTGATTTCAAGGGGTGCTACTTTTCTGAGCGATGTCGGAGTGCCTTATGCGGACCGTGTAGCAAAGGCTGCGATTAAGCAAGGCTACGGCAAGCAACGAGGAGGAGCCGTTAAATTTCATTAACCCACAATATGGAGGAATGTAAAATCTTATATTAATTTTTTTTCTAACATATACAATGGTTGTAAAAAAAACCGCGAAAACAACGACCGCCGAGGATATACAGAACCAAAGATGGCAAGCCGTACATTAAAGTGAAAGGCAAACGAGCATATCTCAACTTTGGCGAGAAAACGAATGACCTTTCAACACTCCAAATCGTTAAACTGTTTCTGAAATATATGAACAAACCCAAACGGCGAAGTAAAGCCCGCGAGAAAGTAATTAAGTCAGAATTCAATCGTCTTGAACACGAGAACCGCAATCAGGTAAATAATCAGCTAGATAAACTCAAACTGGAAAAGTATGACCGCCTACACGAGCTAGAAAAGAAAGACAAAGAAGCAAAAGAACAACAAAAGAAAATAGAAGAGCGAGAAGCCGAAACGAAAAGAAATGAACTCGCACTCATACAGACTGAAACAGCTCAAGCTCAAAGAATGGCTACTATTGACGGAGAAATAAAAAGACAAAATGCGATTAACGATGCTTTGGTTGAAAGAGCAAGAGCATTGAATGAAGTAAAAGGTGAATTAAAAAGAAGTGAAAGAAAACAAAGGGAAAGAAAAGGAAGACAGTATGTTTTGTCCGAAGAAGAAGCCATAGCATTTGCTGAGGAAATTCAAAGAAGGAATGATGAAGCGAAACAACGACAAGACGATTTAAGACAGCAAGCAATGGAAGCAGAACAGAAAGCGGAGGAGGCGGACAGAAAAGCATTTATAGCAAATCTAGAAAGAGCTCAAACTTTATTTGCTAGTGGTGGCAAGAAAAGACAGATTAGTGTCAATAGTTTAGCAAAAAAACTAGGGTGGAAAACGAGGGGGAGCAAACACGGAAACAAAGATGCTGAAGGCAGAACAGCCAAAGGTTATATCCAAGAAATCATAGCTGTTAGACAGGGCGAACTTAACATAACACCTAATATGACACTTGAAGAATTGGAAAATGCTTTAATAGGTCTAACAGCACAGGGTGGAACTGGTGCGAAAAAATTGGAAGACATCATTAAAAAAATATTAACCAAGATGCTGATAAAAAAGCATTTGAAACGAAGTGAATGGAAGACCAAATCAAAGAAAAAAGAATTAGTAAATACCCTAATAAACAAAATGTATGCTGACCCCAACACATATAAAGCACTTTCAAATGAATTCCAGATACAACCAGCAGGGGCAAGCCCCCGCACCCCCACCACTGATGTAGAGGAAGTTCAACCAACCCCCGAGGAAGTTCAACCACCACCCACAGAAGAGCAACCAACCCCCACCACAGATGTAGATATTATTCAACCACAAGCACTCGATGAAGTTCAAACACAAAATGAGAAAGAGGTAAATCCAGGGGTTGTAGGGGGAGGAGGCCCCTACCGAGGTTTAATGACGGATGAAATAGACGGTATTATGAAAAAGCACGAATGGTATTTGGGGACAGTAGCCAGCGACGAAATACACAAGTTAAAACCAGAAAAAAGAAAGAAGTACGGTTTTATAATGAACTTAGATAAGTCTAGCCAACCAGGCTCACATTGGATTGCTGTTTGGATTGACACCATTAAAGATGACTCTATTGAAATCTACGACCCGCTCGCCCTCTATAAGCCGACTGAGCTATTTCTACACCAAATGAAACAGCTTATTGAAAAGAGTAAGCCGAACACATACCTGCTTATGAAAGTCAATCAAGTCAAAAACCAAAGCGACACGACAGATACCTGCGGGTGGCATAGTATTAGATTTATTTTAGAGCGAGCAAAAGGGAACCGCTTTAAATTTGCCAGCGGTTGGACAGACTTAAAAGAAAAAGAAGCTGATGAGTTGAAAACCCAGAACGGCTACGGCTTTGACACTTTCATTTAGCTGATGTAAAACAAAAATATATTTTTTCATTATATAGGTGCGATGGAATACCGTGGTGGGCGAAGTAGCAATATTTACTATGTCAATAGCAAAAATAGGATAAACGGCACTGACAGTGATTTCACTCACTCCATTGATATGAAAGGGTTAGACAATCCGGCACACTGTAAAATTTTACATATCTATGTGCCGAAGTCGTATTACTCAGTTGCCAGCCCCTACAACACTTTTATTCTAAGTGAGAATGGCGACGAGGCGGTCATTACGATACCCGAAGGAAACTACACAATGAACAACTTAAAAAATAAGCTTGCAGAGGTGCTAACAGCAGAAAGTCCCAACGACTACATATATAATAACAAGCAACAATACCAACACCGACCCAGAAGACGGCATGCTAACATTCACCGTAGCGAACAATCCCATTAACATTCAACCGCGGTTTGTGTTTGATGACGAAACAAGGGTCCACGAAATTATGGGGTTTGAGCGGTCCTCTACATATTTCTTTGCTAATAATACCATTAGGTCTCCAAATGTCATAATATTGACTGGCGAAAAGACTTTATATCTACAAAGCGACCTCGTTGGGGAAGGCGATAATCACGTATTACAGGAAATATACACAGCAAATGAAATCCCGTTCGGCTCTGTTATCTACGACGGCTCTGGTAGTGAATACGGCAAAAGATTGTCTACTAGTTCAAGCAATGTGTATCGGTTTTACTTGACTGACGAAAACGACCAACCAATTAACCTAAACGGTTTGGGTATTGTTATGACATTGTTGATTTACCGCGAGACGAATTATTTTAATTTATTTACATCATTTTTTAATTTGTTGAAATCTAGATAATTAATTTTAGAATTATTTATTTTTTTCTTATATTACAATATAGGAACCTTTTGAAAAAAAAAGCACTTACACGAAATGCCTACACAACACGGAGGCGAACTAGATTTTAGCAGGACTGATTACATCAGTGCTTCTTATCGCTTGAATAAGCTCACCCCTCGTGAGGGTTCTATTACTGTCACTGTTTCTACCGCAGGAGGACAGGAAAGCAACTTTGACCTTATCAGCCGTCCGTTCAACTTGGCTCGCTCTGTTTTAAGTTTTAATTATGCCCCAGATGCGAAGGCGGCGAACTACAATAAATGCTTTATGGACTGTCTGGCCCCGATTAGGCAGATTCAATTGATTACGAGAGGTGGTGTTTATCTATGCGACATTAACGAAGTCGGAAATATCACTAAGATGATTTGGAAACCCGAAACCTCCATTGATGATTTACTAGCTTTGGAAAACCACGACAATGGAAGTGGAGCTGGTTGTATGCTTCAAAAGTGTAATGCTACAACTACATTTCAACCCGCTAGCGATGCTACAAGGTTGGCCGCCTTACAAACAGCCTTGACCGCTTCGGCAATAGCAGGAAATGCGGCGGGGCAGATTGATACTGGTATTGATGTTGCTAAGGCTCAGGTTCAGGCCGCATTAAAGGCTTGGATGGCACAACCCACCACAAATGCCCGCCGACACGATGATACCCTTATTGCGAATGAGACTGGCACGAGTAAGTTCGTTAATGTTGCTTTTAATGAGGCTAAGTATTTTTCAGCTGGAACTATTAACAATGCCAGCCCGAGTGTTAATGTCAAGATTAATCTTGGAATGCTTTACAATACCATTTTCGCTCTGGATAAAACTATTATGTTTCCAGAAATTTTGACCTTGCGGATTGTTTGGCAACAGACACCCAAAATCTTTTATTATAACAATGATGCTCTTTCTACTGGTGGTGGCACTGTTGCGGTGGCGGATTCTAATGTTACTATTACTAATCTCAGCCTGTTCTTAGCTGTTGAAACTAACCCAGATGTCGTTCAATCAATTCAACAGAAGATTATGAGCCCCGAAGGTATGAGCTTCAACATTGATTATTCTTATTTGTATAAAAATACCGTTGGAGTAGCTTCAACTTCTCAAAATGTTATCCTTAGATTTGACAGAGGCCACGGACGGCGAATTAAGAAAATTTATCATTCTGTATTTAACACGACCGAAAATAAGAACACCGCTTATGACAATAGCAACCTGCTCGGTTCTAAGGTCCAAACTTTTTATACCACACTAGACGGAGCACGACTTCAAGAATTCAATATTGATTGTCAAACTGGAAAACTAGAAGACTATATGTATCTTAAACCGAAGTTGGAAGGCTCTTCTTTGATGAATAGCAATGTTTATCAATACAACTGGGTTTGGTGCGATAGCTTTGACAATACTCGCCCACTGTGGAGCAAGGACCAAAATGAAATCAGCGGACTATCCCTAGACACCGAGCGACGATGGGAGTTTATTGCTACCACTGCGAATATTGCGGCCAATCATTACACATTTGTCGTAACTCAGCAAGAAGTAAATGTTAAGAATGGCACCATTACCAGAACATAAGCAGGGGTAGTAAAGTAATATTTAAAATTTAGATTTATTTTTTTAATAATATAGGAACTATGACCACTCATCAGAGAAATTTAATCGCCCAAAATCCTGACGGAGATTTCGTAAATGTCAAAGTCGTGTATGATGGACACATTGAAACGAATAATATGAAAACCGCCTTCGGTGAAGCATTAACCAGTTCATTAACACCAGTATTACAGGAAATCTTTCCCTACACAGTCAATACACGGATATGGACGAAAACAGAAACGAAGGCGACCGTTTCATTTAGCAGTAATATGGCTGAATTAAAAACAACCGCAGATGCTACTGCTAATGCGGTATTGACGAGTAAAAAAACAATAAAATACAGAACAGGTATGGGCGTCTTAGCCCGCTTCACTGCCTTATGGACTACTGATGAAACTAAGAATTATAGTTCATTTATTGGTATTGGTGATAATGATTTACAAAATGGCTTCTATTTCTACAAAAACAGAGATACGGGTATGAATATTCTACATTGTAAGGGAGGAGTGCCTACCTTGGTTCAACAAGCTGGATGGAATGACCCCTGTGATGGAACAGGCGATATGCCCTTACTGGATTGGACAAAGGGAAATGTATTTCAAATTCAATTTCAGTATTTGGGCTTTGGTGCTATTAAGTTTTCAATTGAGAATCCAACCACGGGCGAATTCCAGCTTGTCCATATGATTAAGTATGCGAATGCCAATACTGGTGTCAGTCTACGAAATACAACTCTCCCATTTGTAGCTCGTATCTACAATATCAATCCAGGAAATGGAATACAAAGTTTGAAAACGGCTAGTTGTAGTATGTTTATTGAGGGCTCCAACACTGTTAATTCAAGCATAACAAACGAAGCGGAAGGAGATGAAAAGGCGAGCACCACTGAAAGCCCAATTCTAAGCATAAAAAATAAAACAACTTTTGATGGTGGTGCGACAAATTATTCAATTGTTTACCCAACTCTCGTGAGTATTTCAAACGAAGACAGCAAAGTTAATATAGTGCGAATTGTGAAAACAACTGGTGCCCTTACGGCTGAGAACTTTGCCGATATTGATGCCAAAACTTCAATCGTATCAAAGGACACCTCTGCGACGGCTCTCGGCGGTGCTACTATAACGGATGTTATCCTTAAACTTTATGTTAATGCTACCTCTAGCCAGCTTATTGACCTGCGAACCTATGACATTCAACTTTCTCCTGGTGAAAATCTAACATTTTTACAAAAGTCTGTCGCTACTGTTAATAATGGAGGAAATGTGAGTGTTATAGTTAATTACTTAGAAGATCAGTAGGGGTCTTCGCCCCCTACAACCCCCAACCAATAAAGCAAAAAAAAAACAAATACCCAACGGCGGGGTCGTAGGGGCTTGCCCCTTCAAATACTTTTTCAATTCATCTCTGGTCCTACACCACGGTTGTTTCATTAACCATTCTATGTATGGCTTATCAATCTTGGCGATGTCTTCAAACTTCTTTCCGCGGTATTTGCCGAATTGAAAAGTGTCTTTCGGCTGTGTATTTCTCTTTTCTTCAATCGCTTTTATTTCGTCGTGGATTACCTTTTGAACATCTTCCAACGAGAAGGATTTTTTTTCTCCTTCAATGGAAAGTTTTTGGAACTTCTCGCACAGTCTTGTTAGGGTGGTCATAGTAGGGTGTATATAGTAGGGTAATATAAAAAAATAAAAAATATATAATTAATATAAGATGAGCGAATGGATTGTCTTTGTAAAGGCTTACTCTGCTAAGCATAACATAACCTATGGGGAGGCATTGAAAAAAGCTGGTAAAGAATACAGGAAGCAGAATGGAGGCAGTGCTGAGTTGTCGGAGGATGTCTATTTGTCTTCGTCAGATAGAAAAGGTGCGGACGGTTGGAAGCCAGTAGCGAGCAAAGAGAAATCAACAGTGTATGAAAAAGATGGCAAAGCTATTGTAGCATTTAGAGGCTCGGCAGATAAGCGGGACTTACTAACAGATGTCGCCTTAGTAAAGGGAGTATTAAAAAGAACACCGAGATACAAAGAAGAGCAGAAGCTGGTTAATGAAGTCATAAAGAAATATGGTAAGGATAATGTAGAGCTGACGGGGCATAGCCTTGGAGGAACAATAGCAAAAGATTTAAGCAGGCAGACTGGCGTAAGGGCTACCACATACAATAAAGGTAGTAGCACGAAAGACTTTGTGGAAGGAGTGATTGACCGAGTAGCTGTGAAAGTAAATCCAAAAGGTAAGCGGGCGAAGACTGCGAGGCTAACAACGAACTACCGAACAGCATTTGACCCCGTATCGTTAATGGGTGCTACGGCGGTTAATACCAGATTAGTGAAACCAAAAAAAGGAATTCATACAATCAGGAGCTTCAAAGGTAAAGGAGCCAAAAAAATATATTTATAAAGTTTTTTTCATTTAGTATCCAAACGGTCTAGTTTCAATCGCATTGTCTACAATACCTATAATATTTCTTTTAGTGTAAGTAAAGCTGAATATTTTTTCTAAGTATTCACTCGTTATTTTTTTCTGTTGCTTGTCTCTTGTTATCTTGCTGTTTTCTACTATAACATCTTTACCAGATTTTTCAATTCGTTTAGCAATCAATTTTTCTTCCTGAGTTTTAAGCAACTCTAACAATTCATTCTTGCCGTTCTCAATAAGGTCGTTGTTTTTAATTCCAAGTCCGCAACTAATGACACTTAACATATTTGGTAAATTCAATGATTTATTGTTTTCATAATTCATACTAAAGCCTTTTACTTTCATACTTGCTTTGCCATTATCTAAGACATATCCATAACACTTTGGTCCTCCTCCGATAAAGGTCATAATTTTAGCCCCGTGTAGTTCGTCCGTCCATTCGCCTAACAACTTACCCGTTTTCACATCTGTTTCGCCTTTCGTTAAGTGTGTCGTGTATATGACACTGTCGGTATCGTGGTATAGAACTCTGTTGTCTAGTTTGTCCATCATCTCATATAGTCTTATCCTAGCGTGGCAGGTTGTAAATAAAGCAACTACAATATTTGTTTTTACTGGGTCGCTTACCGCATCCTGTTTAAGGTCATAACTCGCTTCTATTATCTTGTCGTTAATAATGTTTATGTTTATGTTATCAACTGACTTGTCGCTCATTAACTTGTATAAGGTATCTTAATCTTTAATCATTTTGTTTTTAGTTTTGTTTTGCTTTTCACCAAGCTTGCCCCACAGGCTATTCAAGCACAACTTAGCAACTGCTCGCCGTCCTGGGTTTTCTTCTATCTTGTTTTCGTCCATCTTAATTCCCATCTTGATTTCCATACTGTCAATGTAGTTTCTTTTTTGTTCCTGTGTAATACAGCCATCAGGATATCCGCTTGACTCTTGTTTAACCTTTAAGAAAGTTTTTATGTAATCTTTGAAAAGGCTACTGCTCTGTTCCTTCCATTGCCATACCTCATATACCTTAATCAACTTATAGCCTTTGTCTAAGGCCTTGTAGATTTCAGGAGTTGCCCAAGTGCCCGTTATTGCTCGCTCGTTATCGGTGTGCTTACATTCGGTTTTCTGTTCAGTCATTCCGCACTTGTCGCATAAGTAATACATCAGTTTTCCTCTGTCCGCCTTAGGTAAAACGGGGTGTAGTAATTTTCTCGGCGGTAGCATCTTAACCTTAGACACTCCGAAATATTCTCTGTTTATGATTTTGTTTTTCATATCTTTTCTATCATCATCGTTATTAGGCCGTATGATTTCGTGGTGCCCGCTAGGGTAGGGGTCATAATACATCACTGTCGGATATAATCCAGATACATCAATGTAGTTCGCATATTCATTGCTGTTTCTTGACTTCCAATACAATGTTAGAGCATCCGTTCTACCTCCAAACATTGCCTCTCGCGGGTTCAGTCCTTCCTGTTCGGTAATTCGTTCATTAGTATCTTCCGCTAGGCTTTCACCTGTTTTCATTAATCTCCATTCACATTCCCAGATAATTACTAGTTTGCTGACTTGTTTGCTTAGTTCTTTTTCTCGTCTCATTGTTGCCTTGTATAGTTCGCCCATCGTCTTGTTCTTCTTAGTGTTGATTGTATTAGCGTTAAAGCACTTTGGACAGCCGTGCCAGAGACATCCGTGAAATTCGTAAGCGGTTTTAGTCTTTTCGTCCCAGCCATCTACATAAATAGTTGAGTCGCCAATACGAAACATTTTTTCACCTCCATTGAATGTGTGTTTGATATCCGTTTGGTCTAACCTGCTTCTGTAAGCTATCCATTCAACACAAGCCCGAGAGGTAATCCTGTTTTGCTTTTCCGCTTTCAACACAGCAATTGAATTCTCTGGCATAAACTTAGCACGATACAAAGCCATAACACAACTCGCAATAGTTGTATATTGAAACGAATCAATACCGAATTCTAGAAACTGCTTTCTAAAATCCATACATCCCCTTCTCAAAATGTCACCATCGCTATGACAGTATTCCGCGATTTCCTTCTGCATATCAAATGTGTTGTTTCTTTGGCTCTCATACCATTCTAAGAATTCAGCTCTTTTCTTATCTTTCATCGTGTCGTATCCGTAGTGTTTTTTATGAGGCATCACACCAACATAATTTTTGTTCTTGTCAGTATTGAAGAAGTGAGGAAAGAAACCCTTTTTAAGTTCTTTCAATCCGAATGTTTTAGGAAAATCAGCCAGAGGCATAGTCAAGAAACTGAGACTATCAATGAAACGGTATTTCTTCAAAGTCATCATCATTATCTTACCGCCTTGATAAATGACGAATGGAGCCTGTCCGTTATCAACCAACCATTTAAGAATAAACTGACAATCGTAACCGCGACTGTTATGAGCAATAAATGTAAAGCAGTTGTGCTTAGATTCAAAAGCCCACTTACAGAAATCATCAATGTTCTTATGAATGACGGGTGGTTCCTTCGCATCGTAATACTGACTTTCCGAATGATTAACAATGTGCTCACCAGTGTCCTGTGTCGCTTCAAAGTCAAAGAATATGTATTTCTCTGAAAAAGGTAGAATGTCTTTTTTCACGATTTCGCATTGGTGTTCAAGTGTGTTTAGTTCCTTACAATTACTGCATTTCACATAACCGCATTTGTGTTCGTCTTTCCTTCTGTAATTAAGTCCGCACGAAAGACATTTCGCTTTGATATCACAGTTCGTCTTTTTGTGATTATTAAAACATACCGAATTTGGAAACTTTCTATTACACGAATAGCAATCAGTCCAATTGCTTTTATCGCTAATACCCTTACATCCTTTGGTTTCGCAGATATTACAAGTGGATTCGCAGGCGTGCCTTTCTTTGTATCCCCTTAGACATAACTCACAGAAGTTCTTTTTGCCTAGCAAAGACTTCATATTAGTTATCGCATCGTAGTGGTTCTCTGTCTTAAGTATGTAAAGGTTCGTAAGTCGCTCGCCCTTTTCATTAAGCAGGTCCGTCTTATAAACAATCTTGTCAGGAAATTCAACAATAACGAGATTGTATTTAATGTGGCTAGCAAAAGTTTTAATTTCAGGAATACCGCACACATCCTGAATGACTTTCGTTTCTTCGTGTAGTTTCAAAGCCATCTCCTCCTGTATCTTTAGTCCCATTAATATTGTCTTGTATTTTTTGTGTTTTTCAATTTTTGTTTTTACTACAACAATTGCTCTGGCTAAGCATATGTTGTCTGTATTATTAATTTGAATTACTCCTCTCTTTTTATATACATCCAGCTTATTAATTATTTGAAGCCTCCTTCCGCCCGTCTGCATTTCAACAGATTTCAAAACGAACCTAAACTTATCCATATTGGTTCCCTTTTCGTCTGTATAAAGGCTTTCGTTGCTTTGAAATAATGCTGACAGTCTTTCTAAAACATCGCTGACAGAAATCTCGTTAAGTTTTTTCAAACCAGTAGATACTGCTCCATAGTAATCTACAAATTTGATACTTAGACTTACCATATTACCTTGTCTCTGTCTTTTAATAAAGTCATTCAGAATTATCTCAATAAACTTTACTACATCTTCCATACTGAATGAAGTAAAGTTGCCTCTAATCCTAACCCAATACAGGCTTTCATTAATACCTAGCGTGTGCTTCTTTCTGTCTACGTGTTTGATTTCGTAGTTTCCGTATCGCATTAAGTCTTTCACCCTTTCTTTTCTTTCTCTCACTTTCGCTTCAAACACTTTCGCCTCAAACTGAGGAGGTAATGGCGGTGCTACTGGAATAGCATGATGCTCAAAGTAAACAGCACCTCTTACTCTGTTCAAGTAATTTTGGGCCGTTGTTGTATCCACCTTATACTTTCTCGTCTTCGGTATTATATACAGCACATCTTGACCCCTGATCCTTTTGATTTCATAATTAATTTTTTGTTCCCTAAATTTGTCCAACCTATACGTCTTACCGTTGTAAGTGTGTGTCTCCATCGTTGGTTAGTGTATATATAGGAAAATATTTTTTCAAAAATAAAAATTAATTATCTCAATTGTCTGCCCCCGCCGTGGTCGCCGTGTGCTCCCCGTGTCTATATATACGGGGGGCCCTGTGTTTAGATGGAAATTAGGGCGGTGCGGGCGGGGCGGTCGGGGCTGGCGGGCCTAAAAAAAATATTACTATCATTTTATTGAAATGAGTCCGCAATGACAGTTATGTTCGCGGTAATGACAGAAATTACACCAGTCATCGCTATCTCATCTTTTATTAATATTTTCAATCATTCTTTCCCATTCTTCTTTTTCCTTCTTTTCTTCTTCTTGTTTTTCAAGAAATCTTTTATGTTTTTTGAGCTGAAATGAATCAGCTTTCGGTGTTCAGCGCTATCAACTTCAGAACCACAATCACATTTGTATCGTCGTTTGTTTTCTGTCATCGTGTGCCTCTTGATCGTTCCACTGTGTATCCTTATATATTACCCCTTCGTTTTGTTTAGAAGAAATTTTTCTGTGTGCCTGTTTGATTTCATATGTCTTGCTTTGCTACTCCTATTTATTTCAACTCCGCATTCACACTTAATTGTTTTCTTCTTCCAATTCCTTTTCTTTTCTTTTTTTATTTCTTTTGTTTCCTTATCATAATTAACTTTCCATTCATCATACTTTGATTTTTATTTTTCCTCGTGGTATTTCTTTGCTTCTTCCATTGCTTGTTCTTGTGTTCTTCGTTTTCCAATACTAAAACTCTTAAAAATCGTTTTACCTCCTTCTCTCCATTGAACTTTTACCATCAGTTTCAATTGCCGTTTTGTCCCGTCCGGGCCGGCCGGTGTGTGTCTCTGGTGGCGGGGGGTGTGTATTGAAAAAGTGTGACGAAGTGGCCCCCTATACTACTCATGAAGGTCAAAGGCTTAGTAGAAGGTTATGCCTTCCTTGCGGACCCCAAAGAAGCAGTCCTTGTGGCAACTTCGAAGCCAGAGGGCTGTGTGACAAGCGAGAAACAACTTTCTGATGGATCCAACGCTGTTAACATTTCACAGCAGGCAAATTCACATTTCTATCTTTTCCTTGTTCTTCGTATTGTCTGTTTTTTACATTCGCTTCGTTTCAGATTGCGTTCCTTTTCATTTTTACTTATTATTTTCACACTTTTTGTTCTTGTTCTTTTTGTTTTTGTTGTTGCTATACATCAAACATATCAAACACATACCTTGCACACAGACACTATGATATTGTGCACTCGCGAATACCGTTAGTAGCTGGTACCAAAAGCCTAGTAGTAGTAGTAGTAGTAGTAGTAGTAGTAGTAGTAGTAGTAGTAGTAGTAGTAGTAGTAGTAGTAGTAGTAGTAGTAGTAGTAGTAGTAGTAGTAGTAGTAGTAGTAGTAGTAGTAGTAGTAGTAGACTAAGTAGTAGTAGTAGTAGTAGTAGTAGTAGTAGTAGTAGTAGTAGTAGTAGTAGTAGAAGTAGTAGTAGTAGTAGTAGTAGTAGTAGCAGTAGTAGTAGTAGTAGTAGTAGTAGTAGTAGTAGTAGTAGTAGTAGTAGTAGTAGTAGCAGTAGCAGCTATAGGTCACCCGAAGCAGAGTAGTAGTAGTAGTAGTAGTAGTAGTAGTAGTAGTAGTAGTAGTAGTAGTAGTAGTAGTAGTAGTAGTAGAAGTAGTAGTAGTAGTAGTAGTAGAAGTAGTAGTAGTAGTAGACTAAGTAGTAGTAATAGTAATAGTAGTAGTAGTAGTAGTAGTAGTAGTATTAGTAGTAGTAATAGTAGTAGTAGAAATACTAGCTAGTTAACATCATAGCAGTAGCAGTAGTAGTAGTAGTTACTATGTAGTAGTAGTAGTAGTAGTAGTAGTAGTAGTAGTAGCACTAGTAGTAGTAGCAGTAGTAGTAGTGGTGGTGGTAGTAGCAGTAGTAGTAGTAGCAGTGCTGGCTATAGTTATAACAGCAGTAGCAATACTATATATATACATATATATATATATAATAAATGCAGGTTATAATATACGTAGTAGTAATAGCGGCGGCAGAAGCAGCAGCAGGAGTAGTAGTAGTAGTAGTAGTAGTAGTAGTAGTAGTAGTAGTAGTAGTAGTAGTAGTAGTAGTAGTAGTTGTAGTAGTAGTAGTTTCAGTAGCTATAGTAGTAGTAGCTATAGTAGTAGTACTAGTAGTCATACTATTAGTAGTTGTAGTAGTTGTAGTAGCAATACTAGATATAGCAGCAGCAGCTGTAGTAGTAGTAGTAGTAGTAGTAGTAGTAGTAGTAGTAGTAGTAGTAGTAGTAGTAGTAGTAGTAGTAACTGGAACAGTAGTAGCAATACTAGTTATAGCAGCAGCGATAGCAGCAGCAGCAGTAGTAGTAGTAGTAGTAGTAGTCGTAGTAGTAGTAGTCGTGGTAGTAGTAGTAGTAGTAGTGGTAGTAGTAGTAGTAGTAGTAGTAGTAGTAGCAGCAATATTAGCTTTAGCGTAACAGTAGTAGCAGTAGTAGTAGTAGTAGTAGTTCTAGTAGTAGTTCTAGTAGTTCTAGTAGTAGTAGTGGTAGTAGTAGTGGTAGTAGTAGTAGTGGTAGTAGTAGTAGTAGTAGTAGTAGTAGTAGTAGTAGTAGTAGTAGTAGTAGTAGCTATAGTAGTAATATACGTAGCAGCAGCAGTAATAGCAGCAGTAGTAGTAGCAACAGTTGTTAAAATTATAGCAGCAGCAGCAGCAGCAGTAGTAGTAGTAGTAGTAGTAGTAGTAGTAGTAGTAGTAGTAGTAGTAGTAGTATATATATATATATAATAAATGCAAATATATGTATATATATGTATATATGTATAATATTACATATATATATAATATTATATATACATATACATGTGTGTGTGATTTTTCTGTTAAATTTTGTTTTTCTTTCTTTTTAGATTCCCGTAGTATCACGAAACATTACTGTTCCTGCCCGCATCGCCTTCGAGCTGGATGAGGATCCTAAGTTGGATTTGGAGGCTTTGGTAAATGTTGCTCTGAACTTCAGAGATGTTCTACTTAGTTTGCCTCCTCATGGCTCAAGCATGCGAGCGCCACTTCTGGCTCTTGCTATGTCTGGACACAAGCATATTTCTACTGACTTTCTTGCTTCCTTTGCCAACGTGTCTCAGTCAGAGGTTCGACTTGCTCGTGGGAAAAAATATGAACACTTGGAGAAGATGTGCAGAACATCTGCACCGCTCTCGCTCTCGCGCTCCCACCTCGTACGAATATTTCGGTTTTTTGAATTTCTTACGCCTACACTGCCCACCTCCTTCCGGAGTTACGATTCTTTCTGGCGATTATTTTCGCTTGAGAAAATCTAGATTCTGGACATGGGTTGACTTTAAGCTGTCATATGCTAACGATGCTCTTCCTGAGATTGACAGACAGTTGTATAATCGCTCTGCGCTTTCAATTCTAGACTCGACTCCTTCTGCTGCGGTTCCAACTCACTTTACTCAATCTAAACGCAATCATAAACGCGGGCAGCAGGAACTTAAGCAGGCTCACGACTACAACATGCTTACTCACGATAAGTTCAAGTACGCAGAGAGTGTGGATGGAGAAACAACAGATGAACGGCAGGCACAAAGAAAGAAGCAAAAGACTCTGAAAGTGACGGAGTGCTCAAAGTAAGTTTTTTTCTTAGACTGCGAAGCCTTGATCAATTTTATCTGAATTTTTTTTCAGGTGTGGTGTTGTCATGACTGACGATACAGCCCATCGCAAGCTGGGCGCGCAAGGTGCTCACAAATGCCCTCCTCAATGCAGCAAATGTCATAGTGTTCATAAGCGGAACGTAATATGCCCTTTGGTACTTCTGCTCTGACCATTGTTCGAATTCAAATTTCCTCGCTTTCACCCAACATCATATTGCATGATACATTTTGTGAATTAGATTCTTCAAGCATCGAAGGTACCTGCCCGGAGCGTGAATGAATCTTCAATTCCTGCGCAAAGCGAAGGTAAGCAACTTGGCTCGGCAATATATATACATAGTGATTCTGCCTGCTTTCGTCAGATACAATGCTGCTAACACCCGAACTGGGTAGAGAGAAGGAACTGGCTGCTTTTTCCAAGATGTTCACGGTTGGTCTCTTGGAGACTAGCTCCTTCAATGCATGCACCAATGTCACTGGTGTCTGCTCTTTGCGAGCCGCACATGCAGGAACTCTTTCCAGACTACCCAAGCGTTTGACTAATAATGTTAGGATATACCATGCCATTCGATACACAAAGGAAATTTTTGACACTTCAAGGGTAATCGTTACTCTTTGGCTAACAAAACGCCCGCCAGTTCCTTATCGCAAGAAGTGGTATGACAATTTCAGCCTTGGTGTATTGCAGTGTCTTTTCGGTCGCGGGCATACGCTGCCACAACTTCATCGTAATGCCCTGTCAGTAGTCAGGGAGGCCAAGTCTATCCGTTCACCAGGGCCTGACGAGTTCCTTCATGCAATCGACAAACAATTTTGGTGCGTTGCTCATGGCGCGTCATATTGGCCCAGGTGCCCGCATTGCAGAGAAGCGGATAAGGTCCTAGCTTCCTTTTCAAAGCTTCAAAAGAAACCAAATTTGTCTGAGCCAGAAGCAAAGGAACTTAAAAAAGCAGCCAAGAGGGTTGACCAGTTTGCACTTCATACGATGGTGAAAAAATCATATACTTCTTTGTTGCCTAAACTAAGGAGAGAGCTAAAGAGCGGGGGAGGAAAGGTTGTGCTCATTATTGATTTTACGAAATTTGCCATGGGTAATGAGAACAGAGCAATCGACCTGGTGTTTGTTTGTTTTTACTGGAACGTGACTGCTCAGTGTGTGGAGTGGGAGTATATAGATGTAGTTTGCGAAGGTAGTGAGGAAGAAGTAAAAAATAATTTCGCGTATGTCCACGAAGCTTTCCTGAAGGCGTTTGAAAGGATCCAGAAGATCGTTGCGGAGAAGGCAAACCACTTTGCGAGGCGTAGACATTTTTTCGGATGGCGGGCCCAACCACTTCAAGATTTCATCGACCATCGCATTTTTCAGTAAGTATCATCATACGTATAATTTGTGTGCATGCCTTTTCTTTCCCAAGCTTGAGTCTTGATTCATGTGCTACCCCTCTTACTCATAGGTACTTTGAAAGCAAAGTATAATCTTATCAGGCTACGATGGTTTTTTTTCGCCTCTTATCACGGAAGCTCTCTATGTGATGGCCATGCGGCTGTTATCCATCATGTGTTGAATGCAGTGGCTTTTAATGAAGACAAACCGTGGCACACTGTCGATGAACTTATCGCAGCCATCAAGGAAAGGTGCTTGCGTGCTTGCCCCATCAAGCTCGACCGCGTTCCCATAGCACTTGAACTTCCGCTTTCGTTCGAAGTGAAAACTTTGGAAGGAATCAGAAGTCGATTTTTTTCTTTGAAACTGTGAAGAATGGTGTCGTCAGTATCCGTCCACATTTTGGCGCTCGTCTTTTCCTTGGCCCACCCACAAATGTGGGTCACGGGCTTTTTCAATTTCATTACGAAAATTCATTGAAACCTTGGACTATCATAATATTAATATGCAATATTAATCACGATTTCAAAAAAAAATCAATCATGAATTATGAGTTCCTTTATAGTTCCGATCTGCTGGCACTAAAAGTAATATTAGTCTGAGTTGTAATCAATTACACCACTGCCATTGTTGATTTGAGAATAATAGTGTCTCTTCTTCCTTCCTTCCTTTTTTACGCTTCATTTTGTGTTCCACCTTTGTATCTCTTTAATACCTCTTCCATTCTATCTCTTCTGCTTCCCACTCAGACTTTACGAGTGGCAAGTATTTTATTAAAACAGTGTTTGCGTATCTCTGCGCTCGATGAAGCTTCATCAATTTTTTTAAGTTGAAACTTGTTTCATATATTCATACAAATATTATATGAACTATTATAAATATTTTGTTTCCTGTGTAAATTAATTAATATAATTTATCAATATCACATATAGTTCACGGGTACGTGAACGCTACCGTGAACACTGGACTAGCCGTGAACTTCACGGACAGAAGACGGCCCCGTGAACGATGACAGAGCTTAGAGCTAATCGTCCCCCTGCACAATGTCAACTTCAAAAACAGGTTTTTTGCATCATTCATTTGACGACCTGATATCTAAACAAGTTCCGAAGTCCCAGAGGCTTATCATGGGCCGCCGGATCCAATCATAGTAGCATCATTACCAGGCATCTACCTGAACGTGTCGATCGCGCCGCTAACCTGCTTGAGCTTGCTCTCATCAACCAGGAAGCTCATCGGAATTAATATCAGGCCCGGGCATGGTCACAGTCGCGGTCATGATATAGCTGATTTTTTAATAGCCTGTTAATTCTATTCATTCAAGACAAAAATCCGAGGCTAAGGCATCAGAGGGTTTTCTGACCGGCCAATCAGCATAGCCGCGGTCGATCTCCACAAGTCTATCAATCACGCTAAGCTGCTTCAAGTTCTGCTTCCTTCTCAGGCTACGCGGGAACAACCCCACCGTCCAGGACATCGTCTTTGCATCGTAAACTTGATTTTTTGAAATGATCTTACTAGTCACATTTGAAAGAAGGCAAAAAATCAGATAACGCCGGTCCCGGACGTGACTCGGAAATTATTGCTGCATTCTTTTCCAGATCCCCCTCGATCCGGCGAGCTACTGTGCTTCACCAGCCGGTTGCAACTGCCTTCAAACGCCGAATATACATTGGCAAAGCTGTTCAAAGACGCCAAAATTCGAAAAAAAGTTGTTTTTTTGAGCTAGTGACAGGAGTTTTTACGCTACGAACCTCAAACTTGTGACCAAGAGGAATATTCCTCTTTTTTCGCGGGAAAAATAGGACTAATACTTTTATCGCATTCCCGGGGGGTCGATTCAACTTTAGGCATCGGCAGCCCTATAATTCGGAAAACCTAACGGGAAAAGGGAAATATATATCAAAATGATATGTTACTTGAACGAGCAGTTGAAAACGTAACAACTACAATTATATTAATATAACTTGAAACGGAATATTAATATTAATAAAGTAACGGAACTAAGAAAAGAGATGTTTTAATGAACCGTAGGCTGGAAACAGTTAACATATTAATAATGTTCAACATTGTATTATATACCTACCCGTATATTTTTTCAATGAATTTCTCACCCAAATATTAATATTATATATTAACTTAATAATATTAATGCAGATTTCGTATCCCTGACGGCGCAGTTTTTTCTCTGACACACGAAACTTTGTGGTGGTAATAATTTACTAACAATGCTTTGCTAGATCAATGAGAGGACATTCATCTTGCCTACAAAAAATCACCTCCTCGCCTGTACGGTGCATTGAAATTGTATCAGAGGGGTTTGCTTATATCGTGGTACAATGTACACCGCACGGATCGCTGCCATGCCACGGTCCAGGACATCGTCTTTGCATCGTAAACTTGATTTTTTGAAATGATCTTACTAGTCACATTTGAAAGAAGGCAAAAAATCAGATAACGCCGGTCCCGGACGTGAAATTATTGCTGCATTCTTTACCAGATCCCCCTCGATCCGGCGAGCTACTGTGCTTCACCAGCCGGTTGCAACTGCCTTCAAACGCCGAATATACATTGGCAACCGGGCTGTTCAAAGACGCCAAAATTCGAAAAAAAAAATTGTTTTTTGAGCTAGTGACAGGAGTTTTTACGCTACGAACCTCAAACTTGTGACCAAGAGGAATATTCCTCTTTTTTCGCGGGAAAAATAGGACTAATACTTTTATCGCATTCCCGGTGGGTCGATTCAACTTTAGGCATCGGCAGCCCTATAATTCGGAAAACCTAACGGGAAAAGGGAAATATATATCAAAATGATATGTTACTTGAACGAGCAGTTGAAAACGTAACAACTACAATTATATTAATATAACTTGAAACGGAATATTAATATTAATAAAGTAACGGAACTAAGAAAACTTGAGATGTTTTAATGAACCGTAGGCTGGAAACAGTTAACATATTAATAATGTTCAACATTGTATTATATACCTACCCGTATATTTTTTCAATGAATTTCTCACCCAAATATTAATATTATATATTAACTTAATAATATTAATGCAGATTTCGTATCCCTGACGGCGCAGTTTTTTCTCTGACACACGAAACTTTGTGGTGGTAATAATTTACTAACAATGCTTTGCTAGATCAATGAGAGGACATTCATCTTGCCTACAAAAAATCACCTCCTCGCCTGTACGGTGCATTGAAATTGTATCAGAGGGGTTTGCTTATATCGTGGTACAATGTACACCGCACGGATCGCTGCCATGGGAGAAGGAAAAATAAAGAATAATCGTGCATCATGTGCTGAAAACCATTTCAAGTTTCAAAGAGCGTGGGTACGAAATCACACAATAAATACGATGTCACACAGAACATCTTGTCAACAGAAACTGTCTGCTTGGAATCTGGCAACTTAAATGTTGGAACACGCTAGGAACGAGACTTGAATATGAGTCTCTTGACTTGTGACGATTTTTTTTTCTTCTTGTTTTTTTTTCTTTTCCGTTTGAGCCAGGAGAAGATTGGGGTGCTAAGCCATTCGATTGTGAGCTTTTTTGTCCGCTCACTCGGATTTATCTCCACCCTTCTTGCCTTTCTTGATGTAGGTTTGGTAGGAGAAGTTGCCGAAGAGAACAAGCATGGTGACCATGACGAACGCCTGGGCAAACGCGAGGTTTCGACTGCACAAACACGGCAGACAAAACGTTCAATGTTTACAGAGCAAAATACCGCACGCATGGGCGCGGGCGGGTCGGCGAGAGGCGAGAGGAGAGAGAGAGAGAGAGAGAGAGAGAAAAGGGGGGGGGGGGGGGGGGATTTCGTAGGTGGGGTAGATAGGTAGGTAGGAAGGAGATATAGATAGATAGAAAGATAGAAAGATAGAAAGATGGATAGATAGATAGATAGATAGATAGATAGATAGATATAGACAGACAGACAGACAGATTGAAAGATAGATAGATAGGTAGATAAATAGATAGATAGATAGATATAGACAGACAGACAGACAGATTGAAAGATAGATAGGTAGATAAATAGATAGATAGATAGATAGATAGATAGATAGATAGATAGATAGATAGATAGATAGATGGACAGATGGATGGATGGATAGATGGATAGATAGATAGATAGATAGATAGATAGATAGGTAGATAGATAGGTAGATAGGTAGATAGATGGGTAGATAGATGGGTAGATAGATAGTGGATACTTGACGCCGGGTTGATCATAGACCATGATGGTGATTGATTGAGCCATGCAGCAGCAGAACTGCGTCAACTAGCAGGGGACACAGGCAAGCATACATAATACATATATTACATATGCATGCAGCGAAACATACATCCATACGTTTACGCATGTGCATGCATGCATGCATGCATACAAACATAATACATTAAATTGTACATTACATGACATTGTACATTACACATTACATTACATTACATTACCATTACCATTACCATTACCCTTACCCTTGCCTTTACCTTTACCTTACCTTAGCTTACCTTACCTTACCTTACATTACATTACATTACAGACATACATTACATACATACATGCATACACACATACATACCATACATAGATTACATACATTACGTTCATACATACATACATACATGCATACATACATACATACATACAACATAACATATAACATAACATAACATAACATAACATAACACATATATTGGAATTAAAAAAATAAATACGAGGCCTGGATGAGCGCATACATACACACATACATACATACATACATGCATACATGCATACATACATACATAAGACCTGGATGAGAGTGATAGTTTGGCTTAGGGATAGGAAATAACATAACATAACATAACATAATATATCATAACATAACATAACATAACATAACATGACATAACATAACATAACATAACATACATAACATACATATATTGGAGACCTGGATGAATGTGATAGTTGACGTAACATAACATAACATAACACAACATAACATAACATAAGATATTATAAAACACATACATAACACATAAGACCTGGATAAAAAGCTCAGGGATAGGAAATAAAATAACATAACATAACATAACATAACACACATACAAACCACATGTGACCTGGATCAGCGTGATAGTTGGCTTAGGGATAGGAACTTCAATATCCAGCAGACGCAGCAGGTAGTACGAGTACATCACCTGCACGTATGTATGTATGTATATGTATGTATGTATGTATGTATGTATGTTATGTATGTTATGTGTATGTATGTATGTATGTATGTATGCATGTATGCATGTAGGTATGTAGGTAAGTCCATTTCATGTAATGTCCTTATAAAAACATCATACTCAATTGTACAACATATTACATTCATTTATCATGGATATTACAAGATCTTATCATACTCTTGCCTACCTGTGTTTATTACAAACATTTATCATTAACGTCACAACATTACAAATCATTTACCCCCCCCCCCCCCCCCCCCCCCCGGCCGATCAATTGTACGGCACTTATATTGCAACACATCTTATCATACTCACGAGCAAGGAGGGAAAAGAGGGAACAATGATGTAATGTAATGTAATGCAATGTGATGTAATGTAGTGTAATGCAATGTAATGCAATTTAATGTAATGTAATGTAATGTAACTTAATGTAATGCAATGCAATGCCATGTAATGTAATCCCATGCAGCGCAATTTAATATCATGTAATGTCACGCATTACCACATGCACGAACGAGTTGACGCAGGCGCCGAACCACGCGTCGCCTCCAGGCTGCATGCGAATCACCAAATACCTGCCATATAACATAACATAACATAACATAACATAACATCACACATACTGGAATGTTTTACAAATGACAACGAGACCTGGATGAGCGTGATAGTTTTGGCTTAGGGATAGGAAATATAGATAACATAACATCACATACATATATTGGAGACCTGGACGTATGTATGGATGTGTGCATGTACGCGTGTATGGTATGTAAGGGTAATTGTAGGCAAGCGTCGCCACTAGGCTGCGTGCGCATCAACAAAGACCTGCATGTATGTATGTGTGCATGTATGTATGTGTGCATGTATGTATGTATGTACGTACGTATGTATGTATATATGTATGTACGTATGTATGTATGTATATATGTATGTATGTAATGTATGCAATGTATGTAATGTATGTTATGTATGTAATGTATGTAATGTATGTAATGTATGTTGTGTTATGTGATGTTATGTGATGTTATGTGATGTTATGTACGTGTGTATGTGCGTATGTTGTATGTATGTATGTACGTATGTATACATGCATGTATGTATGTATGTTATGTATGTTATGTATGTTATGTATGTATGTATGTATGTAAATATGCATTCATGCATGTACTTCTGTATGATATGTATGATATGTATCATGGTATCTACGTACGTATGTATGTATGTATGTATGTATGTATGTATGCATGTATGTATGTATGTATGTATGTATGATGTATGTATGTATGTATGTACGTATGTATGTATGTATGTATGTATGTATGCATGCATGTATGTATGTATGTATGTATGTATGTATATTTTTTATGTATGTATGCATGTATATAGCGCATGTCTGTATGTAGATATGTGTCTGTATGTAGCGCGATGTAGCGTATGTATGCATGCATGCATGTAAGTATGTATGTATGTATGTATGTATGTATGTATGTATGTGTATGTATGCATGCATGCATGTATGTATGCATGTATGTATGCATGCATGCATGTATGTATGTATGTATGTATGTATGTATGTGTATGTATGTGTATGTATGTACATATGTATGTATGTAACATACATACAATACATACATACATACAAACATGCGTAAATATTACATACACATACAACTGCTTGCATCACTTCGAGCAGATCTGGGCTTGGTATATCACATAGCATTACATACATACATACATACATACATACATACATACATACATACATACATACATACATGCATACATACATACATATATACATACGCATATATACATTCATATACATATATACATACATACATACATGCATACATACATACATACATACACACATACATACATACACACATACATACACACATGTATGTATGTATGTATGTATGTATGGTATGTATGTATGGATGGTATGTATGTATGGTATTGGTATGTATGGTATGTATGTACGTAGGTATGTATGTATGTATGTATGTATTACTATGTAATATACCAAGCCCAGATCTGCTCGAAGTGATGCAAGCAGTTGCATGTGTATGTATGTATGTATGTATGTATGTATGTATGTGTGTGACATATGTAAGGTCATGTCCTGTACCAGGCCCAGATCTGCTCGAAGTGATGCAAGCAGTTTTATGTGTTTGTATGTATGTATGTATGTATGCCACATATGTATGTATGTATGTACGTACGTACGTATGTATGCATGCATGTATGTATGTATGTATGTATGTACGTAAGGATGTACATATGTGGTATGTCATGTCATGTCCTGTACCATGCCCAGATCAGCTCGAAGTGGTGGAAGCAGTGCAAGAAGCTGACTTGGTTGAATTTCTTGCGGATGACCATGAAGATGGTGTCCAGCAACTCCACATACTTGTTGCTACCACATGAACATAACATGACACACAACCGTCAGACGACAAAAGGGACTTACTGGTAGTGCACCCAGATCAGAAAGGCCATTTGGTACTCCTTCTCCGAGTTGGCGTTGAATTTGTTCAGCTGAACAGGAAAACACACACACAAACACACACACACACACACACACACTCACTCACTCACTCACTCACTCACGCACTCACTCACTCTCTAACTCACTCACTCACTCACTCACTCTCACTCACTCACTCACTCACTTACTCTCACTCACTCACTCACTCACTTACTTACTCATAACACACGCAGTACATGGCCTGTCCTGGAAATGAAGAACGACATACCGAAAATCCATAACCAAGAAACTTCACTTGCTTCAAGAACTCGACGACCATCCACCCGTTGAGGATGATTTGGTAAGCATTGTAAACCACCATCCATTCCTGACATTTAGCGGGCTCCCGACCAGCCTAAAGAAAAATATGAATCAGGGCTCAGTCCAATGATTGATCACACTTAGGCGTACCATGAGCCTTCTGCACACGAGAGTCATAACCACGTACAGGAACGTGACAACGAGAGGAACCCGAATGTCGTCGTTCATGAAGACGGCAGGGGTTGGGCTGCGCACCACAGGAGTATAATGCAATCTAATGTGAAAGGAAACGAAAAGTACCTCCCCTCATCGGTGCTGTAAACATGTCTCTTCGCCGCAATACCGGCACGGAGCAGGTACACATAAATAAGGGTTACCGAGACAGGATAGAACAGATCCACTGTCAGGTCTGAAACCAGAGCCCAGGAAAAAAATTCAAACTTAGAACAATTTACACCAACAGAATCGCAAGTAAACACTTACTTTTTAAGCTCTTCTGTGTGCGGGGAGCACCGCTTTCAGTCTGCTCGCTAAGCTCCGACGACATGGCTATCTAAGCAAACCCCACCAAAATGTAGCGAGAGCCTGAAAGTGGAAGCGGCGATGCACAGTGGATTTAGACAAAAATACCGGTATTTGCGCTTACCATCTGGCAAATTTGCCAAGCGCAGCAGGCAAGCCTAAAGATAAATTTACTTTCCTGCTCTCAGACAATGTTGCAGTTCCCTTTCTCTTGTTTTGTGCCTTCTACCACTGGCTCAGCACGATACATGAATGTACTGCTGAATGGGTAGGTCTCTGGTCTGGTAAGATGAAGCGGAAAAGAGTATCAAAGAATGCGGTCAAGAGCGAAGGCGTGTCCAGCCCTACTACGCCTAATGCCCCTACAGCCTTGGCAAGAAGCACCAGCCTTCCGACGAAGAAACCATCGAAGCTGGGACCTGACACAACACCCAGGGTAGATCATATCATAGGCAAGCTGTGTAGTCAAATGAAATCAGGAAGCAGATGTCTTCTACTTCTACTGTTCGGCACTATGTTTTTTTTGTTGCCTGCTTCCCCATCTTACATCATTTTCCACAATGCGTTGCTGTGCCAGACACAGGAAGAATTGCCAGCATACCAAAACAAGCAGTTGGTTCTACGCCTCACGGTGAGTAAAATTTCTTCATATTTTCCTAGTTTTCCTTTCTCTTCGGCAACCAGATCTACTCTTTCAGTCTGACTGCTTGCTTGCATGTGCAGGAGAAGAAGCAGGAGATAGAACATCTTCAAGACCGACTGCAGAAATCAGATAGCCAGTGCAGGTTACAGATGGAGCACGTGGCCATCATTTCTCGAAGATGGGATCAACTGCATGCCGATCTTGATTCATTGGCTGAATCCAGACTTGGGCCAATTCCCGCTGATGGTATTGCAGTGTGCGTAGTTGCGCTTTCACATAAAATGATTGGTGTTTTTGCAGTTGCTGGGTCTCATGAAGCAATGATGAAAGTGTCTCCACTGCTTAGCCGTTTCCTTGGACATCCAAAACAGACAGAATTGTGTGTAAAACAAGAAAAACAAGAGCAGATGAACGACGAAGAAGAAGAAGAAGAAGAGGATGAGCATTTAGGCGAAGCACACGCACTAGAAGTTACAGAGTTAGAGAAGGACTTGGAAATAAAGTGTGCTTGGACCGCGCGCCTTTTGACGTGGATCTTAACCAAGAGTCAGCATCCGCAGCCGGACTCTGCGGAACAAAAACTTGAGTCTTTACAGGCTCACTTGAGGGACATAGAGGACCAAGCCAAGAGGCAAACACAACTTGCGGCTCGATATAAAGCAAATTGTTGTAAGCTTCGCAAAGAGCTCTTGGACACGGAAGAACAGCTTGTATACGCAAGGCGTCGAATAGAAAAAAATAATCATGCAAACCACGCGTCGAGCTCCAACGCCACAGAGAATGATTATTCTAGTTCTATAAAAGCCGAGAAACATAACAGTCAAATGTTGGCGGCTCGTCTCTCGGAACTGGCCGAGCTGCGGAAGGAGCGGGACGACTTGAAGGTGTTGCTGGCGATGGCG
>WBZZ01001689.1:440000-450000 GCA_019918135.1 Paulinella micropora
AACCGACGAACATGAACAATCTGTTCCCTTCCACGTGCCCCCGTAGGTGCGATCTTGTAATTGTACGCACCTGTCTGACGTACTATCTTAAATGGCCCATGCCACTTATTGTAAAACTTAATCGATACCCCTTTCGGTACCGTCGGTACATACAGCAACACTGTATCACCTTCCTTGTACTCCACATGAGAGTACTTGCCCATTTCCTGTTCCCGCTGAACCTCTCTCAGCGTCTCCCGACACTTCTCAATCGCACTCCGTGCTTCCGCGATCGCTCGTAAGCGAACTCCTAACAGTTCACACGGTTCCCACTTATCAGGCGGAAACAACAGTTCCGTCGGCGTGTTTAACGCCCGTCCATAGACCACCTGATGCGGACTGACACCCCGCGCGTGTCCGCCTAACGACGCCGAAGCTAAATTGTTGACAGCAAACGTGAACATAGGTACCACATATACCCAGTTAAGCTGGCTGTTCTTACAATAAGTCTTCAACGCTGCTTTCAACGTCCTGTGAACGCGTTCAATCTTACCATTCGCCATTGGGTTAAAAGCAGTCACATACTGCCAATCGAACCCAAAGAACTTGGCAATCCTTTGCGAAACCTCATTCGCGAAACTCGTTCCTCTATCCGAAATAATCCTTCTCGGTATCCCAATACGGCCGAATACCTGATCAATCAGCGCCGCCGCTGTTACTTCCGCTGTCACATCCGTAACAGGGACAGTAATGACATAATTGGAAGTTCGATCAATAACCGTTAAGAGATATTTGAATTTTCCGTTCCCGCCTCTGGAAAAGGACCCACATGATCGATATGCAAGGTATCGAAAATATCCAGAGTGATATCATATTCACCCTTAAGCCCCATATTCGGCCTATATGGCAACTTAGCCATCTGACAATGAGGACAACCCTTCACAAACTCCTTAACCCGTTCTCCCAGGTTATTCCACCAAAAACGTCTCCTTAACGACCACGTCATCCTTTCCACCCCCGGGTGGCTCTGCATAGGACAATGATGCGCCGCAATTAACAAAGACGTTCTGAGTTCCTGCGGAACCCATAACAACCATCGATCCTCCTCATTGGTATATACGCCATCTTTTCCCATATACCAAAGGAGTCCATCCTTTAGTACCAAGCACCGTTTGAGTTTCTTTATGTCAATGTCCTCGGGCCTTGCCTGTGGATTGAGCAGATGTTCTCTCAACTCCTTATACTCCGTACTTTCCTTTGTGAAAGTCCGAAAAGTTTCCACCGACGCCAGTCTGACTGCCGTGCCAGTTTCCAACTGGAATCGAACCTTTTCCGGATGTGCCTCCGGCAACTGAAAAAGATGTTCCTCCTTAAATTTTTCTTCATCCTCCAAGTTAAGGCACATCGGGCCCTTTGGTAACAAGACCGCGTTAAAGGCACCCTGCCTTCCTTCCATAACATCCTCCCCCTCTTTCCTATCCGCGGTCCTTGCTTCCGCCCATAGGATATCCTCACACGCCTCTCTCGCGATCGGCGAGTAACAGCATGCACATTTGTCTCGTGCCGCTACCTCGACTGCTTCCAACGCAGACACTTCCTCGCTGCGCGTGTCACGTTGATTGTTATTATGCGTGAACGGATGATACCAAAGCCCCGATGGCAACTTGGTGTCTTCCGCTCCCTGTTCCTCCCAATCATGTAGATCCACATCATGACCCATGATTGCGAACACCGCCCCCGGCGTTCGAAATTCAAACTGTGCCATTCGCACCTCCTTGACCGTATTACGTCGCTGTAAATCATCAACGGCCTTATCCTTCTGTCCACTCTTGTCCTCATACCGAGAACAAAAATCAGGGACAACATTCCTTTTGCCCTTGATGTAATGAATGGTGAAGTCATACTCCGCCAATTCCAACTGCCACCTGGCCAACCTACCTGTATGATCTCCAGACATGAGCCATAGCAGGTTATGATGGTCCGTTCTAACCAAAATGTTAGGAGTACCCCACAGGTATTCCCGCAACCTCTGGAAAGCCCACACTATAGCGAGTGCTTCCCGCTGCCTTGTGCAGTATTCCTTTTCCGCCGGTATCAGCTGCCGGCTGATGAACATAACGGGCCGCAACTGCCCAATGGACTTGTCCATCTGTTGAAGCACCGCTCCTACCGCATACGAAGACGCGTCAGTGTCGAGCACGAACTGTTCCTTCCAGTCAGGTAACATAAGAACTCGACCTCCCTGCCTTGGGTCTTTAGCGATCTCATCCTTGAGCTCCGCTGTCACTCTCGTGACTTCCTCCGGCCATGGGTCGTCCCCGACCCCTTGCTTCAGGAATTTCCTGACCACCGCTACTCTTTCCGCAAACCCCGGAATGAATTCACCATAATACTGAGCCAGCGATATAAAGGAATGTAAGTCCGTCCGAGTCTTTGGCATCGGCATAGACGCTACATAGTTCCTCTTTTCATATGCAATCGCACACCGACCCTCTGAGATCTCATATCCCAGGTACTGTATCTTTCTTTGTGCGAAGTCACATTTCTGTGCATTCAAGCGCAATCCAAACGCGCTTATACGTCGCAAGACGTCCTGCACGTGTTCCACGTGTTTCTCCATACTCTCTGAATAAATGATAATATCATCTATGTAACAGAAAGCATAATCCTCCGTCGACCCAAGACGAACCACCGTCGCCTCATCGTCGTACTCCTTCCCCAGCATCTTAGTCATAGCATGCTGAAATAGACCCGGAGAGCACTTAAGACCCATCGGTAATACCTTCCACACGTATGTAGTCATTCCGACCATAAACGCTGTGAGATACCGACATGACTCATTAAGAGGGATTTGCCAAAACCCGCTCTTAAGATCAAGCGTAGTATACACCTTCGCATGCTTGAGCCGGTTGATCCCCTTCCTGAGATCTGGTACCGTGTCTCGATCTGCTTCAGAATCTTATTGATCCTATAGTAATTGATACACATACGTAAGGACCCATCCGGCTTGGGCGCCATACGCACAGGTGAAGACACCTCCGATAAGCGTGCCTCAATGATGTCCTTCTCCAAAAGCTCCTGAGTGATTTCCCGAGCCATCCGATCCTCGTGATAGCTCATACGTGACGGTCTCCTGTGACCCACCACGTCTTCACCCAGCTTCCGTCCAAAGTTAGCCTCGTAACCCCGAACAGAGCCCGCCTCAAGAGGCCCAAATACCTCCATATTATTCTCCAAGATACCCTTAAGGGCATCTCGCTCCTTCATAGTACCTTCCCAAGTACTATATTTCTCCGCAATAGCCTTTTCCGCGGCTATCCTAGCCTCCTCAATCTCCTTATGAGAGGCCTTACGTGATAACTGCGCCACATCCTCCATCGGAATAGGCCGCTCATCCTCACGTACCATCGTCCCATGGTACCTAGTTTCCTCCTTGCCTCTCCACTGGGCAAGCTGTGCCACATGATCTATGATAATGGCATATTGCATTGCATGCGTGCGGTGATATATACCCGATATCCAAGAGAAGGCTTGCTTTCTCACACCCGCCATCTCACGTTGCATTAACATGGCCCCATAAGCCAACGCCTTCTCCTTCGTCCCCAATCGTAAAGCCAAGACCAGCTTATGGCCTCTATGTGGGATCGGGACCGGGTCATCAATAAGATGATCCTCTATATCCTGCCACCACATTTCCGTCCGAGTTCCCACTGGGATGACTATAGTGAAATCATCCACCGATAGCCTGTTTTTCAAGACCTCCTTAATGGCCTTGACTCCCTTAGGGAAAAACAAATTATCATCCCAGTGACTCTTCAAGAAGGCTTCTACGATCGGCTTAGGCTGCTTGACCGGCAGCTTATGTTGGGTAACATTCCAAACCACATGAGACGTCGTGGTCGAATGCACATCTATATAGACATGCTGATCACCGGCATCCTCCATGCCCGCAATCGTACCCCGCAACAATTCCGCTTTTGCTGCGTAGAGGTGTTCCAACCTCGCGTCTATCGCGGCCACTACCGCCTCATCCTTTGCGGAATCCCTACAGTCCACGTTCACGACCCTCACGTCGCGTGGGTCCCTGTAGGCCCAGCCAAAGGTTGTGGTCATGACATATTCCGTCTCCTGTATCTTGTCGTCAGAATTGTCAGCAACCACACTTGCTTCCCCAGAGTCCCCCGACTCTACTGTGCATACATGGAAGAACGAGGCTGTTACAGGCTCCTGAATGTGGGGTGTGACCGAAGGCTCCGTGCCCTCGGACACCACCTTTGTCCACCCCCAGTCAGCGCGCATGACTGGTGAGACACTCACATCCAAATCGTGCGCTACCGCACATTGGCCTTCCCGCCGTAAAGGTTCATACGGTACTACCTCGTACCGCGGAGCCACCTCGGATCCACCGTACTGCACCACGTTCAGATCCGTATAAATCCGAGCGTGCATTCGTCTGAGGCTCCGCAGCCCCAACAGGAGACCACCAGCAAAGGCTGGGACGACCCAAAACCGATGAGAGAAAGACTTCCCGTCTTTCAAAAGGAACGTAAGCATGACTGACCCTGAGACCCCGGTCATGCCTCCCACTCCCTTGATCCTCAACCGACACGGCCGAAACCCGTGTCTAAACCATGGTTCCCTGCTCCATAGTTCAATAAATTCCTTCCCGAGTACATTCAGAGATGCCATTGTATCATTGCCCACAATGCATTCCTGCTGTACATCCTCAATAAAAATTTTAGTGAATAATAAAGGCAATTCAGCTTTCCCCGGGCCACACCCGTCCGCTGAAAGTGCTTCATAACCACCAAAATATTTACTATCAAGCGCCTCCGACGCTAACTCCACATTAAGGTCCGTGCCTTTATTCATCACCGGACATAGAGTGTCCCTGTGACTATCAAGGTCCTCAACCTGCTCATTCTGTCCATCCTGGCCTTCCAAGGCCACCGCGTCCGTAGCTTCCTGGACTCCCCGCGTTACCACGCGTGTCCTATCATCAAATCGCAGGTCATGAGTAACCATGTCGCCTCCGTGGCCGACAGGCAACTCACCCGACTTATTCTCCCTCCCGACCTCCGAGTCAGGCGCTGGGATTGCCTCCTGGGATCCCTGGCCCCGCACTTGCATTAATGCTTTGCCCTGCACATTCACCAACATGTCCACTAGCGTTATACCAAACGCCATACCCTGGACTTGTTGCTGCGGAGGCATCTGCCCTCCGACGGTCCCCTGACCGCCTCCCATCGGCATACCAGGAGCAGGCAAGATTGGTGCTGGAGGGATGTAAGACTGTCCCCCATAAGCAACCACCTGCTGCTGTGGCTGCCCCTGGTAGAACTGCTGCTGCATCGGCTGCCCGTAGCCTACTGGTAACTGCTGCCCTGGAGCTGGACCCGCATAGTAAGCACCTGCTCCCGCCTGCTGCATATGCGATGAGGGAAAAGTTCCCGCACCCCCCCCATACACATTTGCATTAGGAAAAAGGGAACTACCCTGATTGCCGCCCCACTGCGGGCTCCGATTTGAGTTGGGACGTTCCCGTGAATCTGAACGCCCTCCCCGACGTCGCGGTGGAGATCGATCTCGGCTCCGCTCCGGTGACCTATCTCGATTCCGTGAATCGCGTCGTCCTCGGTCGTATCCGCCACGAACATGCCCTCCTCGATCGTATCCTCGTCGATCTCGGGCTTCATCCCTCTCGTCGTAATGACGACCGCCCGATACATGAGTGACCTCACGATCACTACGACGATCTCTTGACCTTGAACGACTACGTCGGTTGTCAAGGTGCCCTCGATCCGACCGATCGCTCGAACTAGACGACGAGCTCGACGAAGAACTAGCAGCCGACCTTGCTGAGGACGCATCCGATGACCCCCGTAAATTCCATGAGGGGTCCACGGATTCATTCCCGTGCCTGCCCGGGATATCTCTTCCCATAGACGCCGGTGCGTCGCCGCCATCTGAAGTGAGAGGGTTCCATACCCTGAACTTTTCCCATTCACCCTTCAAATAAGGTGCCTCACCAGGATCCGTCCATCCCTTCTGATCGTATGCCTTCCGATCACGATCCTGAAGGTTCTTGAGCTCCTGCGAATACTTATTCGTATTCAACAAGCCATGGAAGGGACCCACTGGATAGTCGTAGCGTACCTTCCTCAAGACTTCCTTCTGCACCGAGTCATCCCAGCCTTCAGGATGAAAATTCTGGCAATTGCTCTTGCACATGGCTCCCGATTTGAGCCACAAGGCTCCCGCCTTCTTCATGCACAACGGCCTATGCACCCTGGGGTTGTAGTATGACCTCTGGAACCGTTGACGACCTTGCCCCGGCCCCCCTTGGGGTCTCTGACCATAGAACTGAGGTCCCCTGCGCGAGTACCCCTGGCCCCAATAAACTTCATCCCCGGGCTCGAATGGTCCCGCACCATCCCCTCCCCCCTGGTTCTGATTACCTTGAGTGGGAGTCCCTGACCTCGGACCCGACCACTTCCACTCATCGATGATGGTTTTCTGGACTCGACGCATGACTTTCCCCAACACGTCTTCATCCACGTTCCATATCTCCGGACTGGCCTCAGGGGTAGACTGTCCAGTACCCTTGAGGAGGTATTCCCATACCTCTGTGTCCGTCTGAATCTCTTTCGCCATCTTAATAAAGACTTGATTGTTCAGATCGAACAATGCCACAGCCGTCAATTTGAAGGCTTCTGCAGGTGTGAGCATAATCACCATGTCCATTATCCTCTGGAACATGTAGTGGAGTACAGGCTTCTTATTCACCATCCACTTGACCTCCGCCTGCAGCTGACTGACCTCCTGTGACTTAGAGGCAAAAACATGGTAGCCCATCTTCTCTGCGAGCATCAGACCAATACTATCGACACACATGGCGTCGAACCGAGTAGACTGCAGCTTTCCCCAAAAAGCTGCCCACACCTCGCTTTGCATAAGCCATTCGTTGTCCACCGATGACTGGCAACGAAAGAACCTATCAGCCACTATTGCCACATCCTCAGGCGTATAAATGTTAGCTGAACGACAGACCCGACGTACCTCTGTCAGCCACATACGAAGCTCAGAGATATGCCTAGGAATTGCAACCTTATGATTGTCCAGAGCAAAAGCCTTCTGGTCACCCAGAAGGCGGTCCACATCCTTCTGGTGACGTTCAATAGTACGACGTCGTTCCTCGTCGTTCTTTTCCATCTTACGGTTCCATGACGAAACCGCAAGCTTTCGTCGTTCTGCCTGGCCATCCCAAGCCACAGCAAAATGATAAAAAGCTTTGGCCATATAAACGATGGCATCCACTACCAGCAATCGTTCCAACGTGACGAGATTTTCAGACGATCCCGCTGTAGCCCAAGTGGGCTTTGTCCCTGAGACTGCCTTGTCCCAGAAGCCATCCATTGCGTCGAAAATGGGCGTGAACACGTCGTCTATTGAGAGCACTTTAGCCCCAACACCACTCTTGGGCCGAAAAATAAAGTTGCCCATTGCGTGCACAGTGGGTGACACTCTGGCCCAAACCTGACTGTGAAACTGAGCAAACTTTTGCACTTCAGTCCATCTTGGATGCCCTTGATCCAAGACATCCCAAGACTGCCAACAGCCAACCAAGTCGTACACAGGCTGTCCGTGACGTTTGACAAAGTCACGAGAAAGGTCTCCAGCCATGGCTGTGGTGCCCCAGGCTTCAGCTTGGACTTGTCCCAACCTCGCTATATTGAGATCGACCATTCCCTCCGTTGATGCCATCAATCTGGACGCATCCAGCCTCTCAGGCGTCCAGTAGTGGGTCCCCATGCCCACAGCTTCTGCAATCTGAACCACCATCTCTGCTGCCACCATAACATTGGCCACTGTGGTGCGTCCGATCACAAGTGTGTCCCACACGTTCCTCGTCGAACCAGGCGAGATAGCATTAATGCATCGTCTGACCGTCTGCAATGCCTTTGTGGACGGTAACTGGTCCGCCCAACTATCACCTGTGAGACGAAACTGCCACATCGTCTTCAAATCGTCTTCCAGACGAGCAGAGATGAAGTGCAAAGAGGGAGGTGTTCCCCCTGTTGTCGACGAACTCGACGCTGTGAGGGCTCCTGCCCCCATAAAACGTATACCAAGAGAGGAAGGTACCAAAGACCCACCCCCCCTAGTATACGCTGGTGTAGAATAAGGGCTGCTTGCTGTCAACATCCTCCTCCTATTCTCACGTGGTAACATATCGAAATGAGAAAGAGAAGAGAGATGTGAGAAAGCAACAAATGACACACACAGCACACACACACAACTGCTCCACACACAGCTTATGAGTTATGCTGGTGACACCTGTTTCCTAAAACCGAATACAAAACAAATGTGCGTGCTCCTACACCTCACACACAATCTGTTTCTATCCCTCTCCCCCTAAGGAGAGCTCAACTGTCTAAAGCAAAACTTGATAAAGGTCAACACCTTTTTCTGTCGGAAATTCCGAGGTGTCAAAACCTCAAGAAAAACAAGGCAAGAAAAACGTGAGAACTTGAGCTTTTCGTGAACCTCACGAAAAGCAAAAGCAAAACCCCGTTCAATTTTTGTTAGTGGCTCCAGATGTAACCGGAACAGCTACTCTGACACTTAGTCGTACCTCAACTGGAGAGGGGCAGACCAAGCATAAGAGTCAAGTAACGACAAGCCGGACAATACTTGATGCCACTATGTAATGTACGGGCCGGCCGACATAATAAGAATTCATCTTATAATACATTTATTAATAAGAATCACTTCCACGAGTGAATTCCTATAAAAACTTGTGACTAATAGATGGCGAAACAACCATGTAGTATACCGTGGGTGTTATATACAGAGAGAGAGAGAGAGAGAGAGAGAGAGAGAGAGAGAGAGAGAGAGAGAAGGAAAGAGAAAGAGATTTTATCTCTTCCTCTCAGTCCCACTCAGCTCTCTGAGTTAATATTACTGACGACATTCAAGAGAAAAAAAAAAAATTTCGATTTTGGTTGGAATTTGAATTTTGGTTGGAATTTCCATTTTGGTTGGAATTTCCATTTTGGTTGGAAATTTGAATTTTTCAAATTAACGGCTATATTCGTCCGCAAAATATCGTAAATTTTCGCGAAATGTTACCGTTAAATGGAAAATTTGAATTTTTCACAAAAATGAAAAACTGACACAAAATTAAAATTCCAACCAAAATCGAAAAACTATTATTTTTTTTTCTCTTGAATGTCGTCAGTAATATTTTATTTAAACAGTGCGTTAAGAGAGAGCGAGAGCGAGAGCGAGAGAGAGAGAGAGAGAGAGAGAGAGAGAGAGAGAGAGAGGGAGAGAGAGAGAGAGAGAGAGCAAGTATTCTATTAAAACAGTGCTTGCGTAGAGAGAGAGAGAGAGTTGGGGGGGGGGGGAGGGGGAGGCGAGGGAGGGAGCGAGGGAGAGAGAGAGAGAGAGAGACAGAGAGAGAGAGAGAGAGAGAGAGACAGAGAGAGAGAGAGAGAGAGAGAGGGAGAGAGAGAGGGAGGGATGGAGAGAGAGAGAGAGAGAGAGCGAGAGAGAGAGAGAGAGAGAGAGACGTAATGATTCAAAAAAAAAATTCTTTATTATTAAGATTCAATTTTTTTCTTTCTTTATAATTAATAATAAGTCAATAACTTGACAACGATTAATAGCTCTTGATGTATACGAACAAGATTAAATGCTATGAACGATATTGATTATTACATTCGATGGCCTGTATTCCATGAGGCCAATCATAATGAATGTTACAAACATATTCAACGTGACTAGTAATATATATATGCCTACTTCATGAGGCAGGCCGAGAAGCTATCAATATTTCTCGTGTTTGCATTATGCATTACTGACGATAGTGGAGGCAAATATGCTCTAGCTTTGCACGTATGTTTCTCAATCAATACTTGGCCTGCAGCAACGCCGAGCAGATCAGGGAAAAGCTCTGGCCTTCTCCTTCTCATTGTCCTTCTCCTTCTCTCTGGTGCTGAGCTTTCCAACGATGGCT
>WBZZ01001689.1:465000-470000 GCA_019918135.1 Paulinella micropora
CATCCAGAAGGACTTGGCTTTGGTGTACCAGCCGCCAACAAACCTAGCGTCCTCCAACGAGGTTCCTTGATAGGTAGATAGACATGTCTGCTACAGGGCTGCCTATCTAGATCAGGGGCTGATTAGATAGATAGATAGATGGGTAGGTAGGTAGGTAGGTGGGTAGGTGGGTAGAGGTAGGTAGATAGATAGATAGATAGATAGGTAGATAGATAGGTAGATAGATAGATAGATAGATTAGATAGATATAGATAGATAGATAGATAGATAGATAGATAGATAGATAGATAGATAGATAGATAGATAAATAGATAGATAAATAGAGTAGATAGAGTAAACAGACAGACAGACAGACAGGTAGAGGTTTACCTCCGTCCACGGGATCGCCGGTAGTGAGCCTAACATAACATAACATAACATGACATAACATAACATAACATAACATAACATAACACAACACAACATGACATAACATAAAATAACATAACATAACACAACATAACATAACATAACATAACATAACATAACATAACACAACATAACATAACATAACATAACATAACACAACACAACATAACATAACATCACATCACATCACGTCACATCACATCACACCAGTAGCCGGTGAAGAAGCCGCCGCCCGCGGGCCAGTCCTGGCCGCCGGTGATGAGCTCCAGCGTGCCTTTGCCTACGCCACCAGAATGTGCGTGCGAGGAACAAAATATAGATGAAGAATTAAGCGATTTATATATATATATATGTATGTATATATATACGCATGTATATCATTAAAATGTATATATATATTTTTTTTAAATAAAAATAAGAGAGAGAGAGAGGGGGGGGGGGGGGGGGGGGGGGGGGGGCATCGTATGGGAGAAACAAAGACGAGGTGTGCGAGGTCCAAGTCCACTACGAGGTGTGCGAGGTCAAAGTAGTCCACTACCTCCTCGGCGCGGGCCTTGTGGATAGGGCGCGGCAGGCACCTGACAGTCGAGACGTCATCGTCATTCGTCATCATTCATCGTCATTCATCATCATTCATCATCATCATTCATCATCATTCATCATCATCATTCATCATCATTCATCATTGTGGGTACGGCGCGGCAGGCACCTGGCAGTCGAGACAAAGACATCGTCATTCATCATCATTCATCATCATTCATCATCATTCATCATATTCATCATTCATCATTCATCATCATTGTGGATACGGCGCGGCAGGCACCTGGCAGTCGAGACGTCATCGTCATTCATCATCATTCATCATCATTCATCATCATTCATCATATTCATCATCATCATTATCATCATTGTGGATACGGCGCGGCAGGCACCTGGCAGTCGAGACAACATCATCGTCATTCGTCATCATTCATCATCATTCATCATCATTCATCATCATTCATCATCATTCATCATCATCATTCATCATCTTGTGGGTACGGCGCGGCAGGCACCTGGCAGTCCAGACAACATCATCGTCATTCATCATGCATCATCATTCATCATCATTCATCATCGTCATTCACCATCATTCATCATTCATCATCATTCATCATCATTCATCATCATATTCATCATCATCGTCGTCGTCGTCATCATCATCATCAACAACAACAAGCTTGTTGTTGGTATTGTTGTTGTTGTTGTTGTTGTGGTGGTGGTGGTGGTTGTAGTTGTTGTCACCTGGCAGTTTACGTCGCCCGTGCTGGCCATGATCTCGCCCGCCACATGCACGAAGTTGGACGCCTACACACAAAAAGATTGACAAATATGCTTGACCTCAGTTAAACAAATATGTTTGATCTATCAGCGCTGCACATATCCGAGGGAATAGACAAATCGATCGATCGATGGATAGATAGATAGTAGGTAAGTAGTAGGTAGGTAGGTAGGTAGGTAGGTAGGTAAGTAGGTAGGTAGGTAGGTAGGTAGGTAGGTAGGTAGATAGATAGAATAGAATAGAATAGAATAGAATAGAATAGATAGATAGATAGATAGATAGATAGATAGATAGATAGATAGATAGATATCTTATCTTATCTTATCTTATCTTATCTATCTATCTATCTATCTATCTATCTATCTATCTATCTATCTATCTATCTATCTATCTATCTATCTATCTATCTATCTATCTGTGCATCTATCTATCTGTCTATCTATCTATCTATCTATCTATCTATCTATCTATCTATAAGATAAGATAAGATAAGATAAGATATGATATGATATGATATGATATGATAAGATTAGATTAGATTAGATTAGATTAGATTAGATTAGATTAGATTAGATTCGATACGATACGATACGATACGATAGGATAGGATAGGATAGGATAGGATAGGATAGGATAGGATAGGATAGGATAAGAGAAGAGAAGAGAGGAGAGGAGAAGAGAGGAGAGGAGAGGAGAGGAGAGGAGAAGGTAAGGTAAGGTAAGGTAAGGTAAGGTAAGGTAAGGTAAGGTAAAGGTAAAGGTAAAGGTAAAGGTAAGGTAAGGTAAGGTAAGGTAAGGTAGGATAGGATAGGATAGGATAGGATAGGATAGGATAGGATAGGATAGGATAGGATAGGATAGGATGAGATAAGATAAGATAAGATAAGATTAGGATAGGATAGGATAGGATAGGATAGGATAGGATAGGATAGATAGATAGATAGATAGATAGATAGATAGATAGATAGATAGATAGATAGATAGATAGATAGATAAGATAGATAAGATAGATACCATCAGTCCACCGTTCGGCACGATGGCGCCACAGTCTATAGGGAGAGAGAGAGTGACATACATACATACATACATACATACATACATACATTGTACATACATACATGCATACATGCATGCATGCATACATACATACATACATACATACATACATACATACATACCTGTCTAAGCAATAAATCAACCCGAGAGAGAGAGAGAGAGAGAGAGAGAGAGAGAGAGAGAGAGAGAGAGAGAGAGAGAGAGACACAGAGAGAGAGAGAGAGAGAGAGAATAGGAGGAGAGAGAGAGAGAGAGAGAGAGAGAGAGAGAGCGAGAGAGAGAGAGAATAGGAGGGGAGAGAGAGAGAGAGAGAGAGAGAGAGAGAGAGAGAGAGAGAGAGAGAGAGAGAATGCACCTTTGAAATGCACCTTGCCCTGGTACCCATTGAGGGGATTTCCTAGAATAGGTAGGCAGGTAGGTAGCTAGGTAGGTAGGTAGGTAGGTAGGTAGGTAGGTAGGTAGGTAGGTAGAATAGATCAATAAAGAGATAGACAGACAGACAGATAGGTAGGTAGGTAGGTATTTCCTAGAATAGATCAATAAAGAGATAGACAGACAGACAGATAGGTAAGTAGGTAGGTAGGTAGGTAGGTAGGTAGGTAGGTAGATAGATAGATAGATAGATAGATAGATAGATAGATAGATGGATAGATGGATAGATGGATAGAGAGAGAGAAATAGATAGATAGATAGATAGATAGATAGATAGATAGATAGATAGATGAGATGTCGCAAAGGAATGTAGTCCTTGCAAAGGAACGCAGTTTCACATCAAACAATAATGTGTGTACTGTGCATGTGTCCGGGATGGGAATCACGGGTAGACTGTGTTCTGGAAAAAGAAGAGGAGGAAGGACGTTGAAGAAAAAGGCAATCTAGGAATGGAGAGTGGGAGGATAAGGAAGAAGAGAAAGAAAAGGAAGCCGTTAGTCCAAGTGTTTTGAGCACCGTAAGCTTGCGCAAGCTACAATGATGACATTGTATGAGGCCTAAACCCCCGCAGGGACCTAGCCCGGGCTATGCAACACATAGATAGATATATAGATAGATAGATAGATAGATAGATAGATAGATAGATAGATAGATAGATAAACCGTCTGTGTCCCAGCGTAGGACGAAGATGTCATTGGCGTCCCCTTTGACATTGATCTTGCTGCTGACTTCGAAGCCTTTAGTGATGTCCATTACGAAGAAGTCTACGTGGATTGCAAGGTAAGGTAGGTAGGTGGGTAGGTAGGTAGGCAGGTGTAGGTAGGTAGGTAGGTAGGTAGGTAGGTAGGTAGGTAGGTAGGTAGGTAGGTAGGTAGATAGGTAGATAGATAGGTAGATAGATAGATGGATGGATGGATGGATGGATGGATGGATAGATAAATGGATAGATAGATAGATAGATAGATAGATAGATAGATAGATAGATAGATAGATAGATAGATAGATAGATGCACACCTTCTTTCTGGTTCTCGGAGTTGAAGCCGTTGAGGTTCGAGGCGCTGAGGTTCCCGAAGCCTACACAGAGAGAGAGAGAGAGGGGGGGGGGGGGGGGGGGGAATGGACACGTGTTGTGTGTGTATGTGAATGTTTTGTGTGTGTGTCTGTGTGTGCTTTTCTCTGTACCCTGCGTGGTGGGCAAGTGGGCGATGTTATCCAGCACTGTGTTCAGCTCCGTCTCCAGCTTCAGCACTTCGCTCGTATCCACGACGCCTATCGCATTGGGCGCGTTGTTGTTGACGATAGACTGCCACAGCCCCTACGTACAGTACAAGACATACGTAACAGACGTTACATACTTAGCATACATGACATACATGACATACATACATTCATACATACATTCATACATACATTACATACATACATTTACATACATGACATACATACATTCATACATACATTCATACATACATTCATACATACATTACATACATACATAAATACATACATAGATGCATGGATGACATACATACATTACATACATGACATACATACATTCATACATACATTCATACATACATTCATACATACATTACATACATACATAAATACATACATAGATGCATGGATGCATGGATGCATGCATGCCATGCATCCATGCAAGCATGCATGCACGCATAGATGCATGTATGTATGTATGTATGTATGTATGTATGTATGCATACATTGCATACATACATTGCATACATTACATACATTACATACATTACATGCATTACATAC
>WBZZ01001689.1:475000-495000 GCA_019918135.1 Paulinella micropora
CAAATACAGGCTGTTATCGCTACACTTATTTGAGGAAGATCACAAACTTTATTTCCTTTCACCGGGTTTCATCTGCATTACCACCAAAAAAAAAGATTGCTGTTTCGACCGAATCATTGCGTTTCGCACTTGGTCTCACCAAATGGTCGAATCCTACCGCAAAGGAGAGGTCTAGGAGCATCTGCCGTGGAGCCTGTCATAAGAGTTAAAAATACATCTATGACATAGTTCCAGTTGTTTGTGTAGCATGTCATAAGAGGTAAAAATAAAGCTATGACATAGTTCCAGTTGTTTGTTGTTAGTAGTTCATAACCTAGATCTCGGCGAGAATTTTATCAAATTCTAGCTTTCGTTCTAGGTTTTGATGTTTCCTATTGATAATAAATACAAAGAAACAAAACCAGACAAATAGTCTTCTACAGCACACTACGAGAAAAAATATATATATCATTAAATTTACCCGAAAGTTGTGCAGTAATACTGCACCAAAATTTTCAAATCCAGTGTAAAGGATTTTTATATCTCACCAAAAATTTCAAATCTAATGTAAATTATTTTTATAGCGCATCAAGTGTGTCAAAACTGATGTAAAGGATTTTTATACCGCACCAAGTGTGTCAAAGCTAATGTTATCTTGTGAGTGGTGATAAATTCCATTATAAATCTAATATTTGCTTCGCCTTTCTCTCCCTCTTACTAGTTCTAATGTTTTCCTGCTCTATTTGTTCCCTTTTAAGTAGTTATTTAGTCTTCTTCTCTTTAATAACTTCTTTAGTTTGCTATTTCATATCTTTTTCTTCATTAATTAATTTAATAAAATCAGTTTTTAATAAATCTCTTTGACTTACTAACTCATCGTTATTTAATATTAACTTGAATCCTGACAGACTCTTGACTTTGTAAATAATTTTACTGAAAGTCTACCCACCTTTCGCAAACATCAGTTTTTTGTTTTATTTTCTCACACTATCACCAACATTGAATTTATCTATTAAATTATCCCTAGATATAACTTGCTTATTTTTGTCTCTACCGAAAAATACATCTACCGTTTTAGCCTGAATTCCTCTATGCAGTTTATGATTGTAATCATTCACTAAGTCATGAATATAACTAACCCAATCAAAATTACGATTTGTTTCAAATAAAATGTCAAGCAATCTCCTTATATTTCTTATAACTCTATCAACAACCGCAAGGGCTCTATGGTCGCCTACTTCAACAACATCGTGTTTTATTTTATTTTCAATAAAATATTCATATATCGCTCCTTTATATTCTCCCCCGCTGTCTGTAATAATTGATTTTGGTTTATATTGTTCCATATTTTCTGGTTCTTTTTCTGATGATGTATTTCAATGGTTTCTTCTTCTTTTGTTTTAATTACTTCCCCCGTAGGTGCGCTTTCTGTAGTAATAATTATATGTTTATTGTTTATTTATACAAAATATGAAAATATTTATATATATACATGCAAACAAATTTTCAATTTGTGTTATATAGCAAAATCGCAACGATTTTTTATATATATAATGCAGACCGTAAAAGTCCTGAGAAAGGTATTAGGTGAAGAAAAACAGAGACGATGTCCGAAAATTAGTAAATTAAAAAAAGCTGAACTGCTTAAATTAATGGAACATTATGGAACGATTGCATCTGAAAAGAAAAATTTAAGAAAATTACGAAAACACCGCCTAAGTTTAAACCTTCGGGAAAAAAAACAAACATCCATTAAGCCAACCAATAACATTTCATTAAGTGGAGATGCAATGAGAGAAATTGAAGAACTAAACAAAGATTTAAGAAAATTTAGAGACTATATTCATGATATACCTATTTATAGAAAATTAAGAAAGGGAACTAAGAAAGAAACTTTCGCCAAAATTGAAAATATTCAAAATAATTTCAATAAAAGACGAAACGAGCTTGCAAACAGAATTAAAGAGTTTCAAAAAAATATGAAATGCATTTGAAAGAGATTTATTACATTTTTATTGATGTAACCACAATTAACAACAAATCAAAAACTTTATTAAAAAATTATAGAAAAGATAAATGAGATTAAAACTTTAAGAAACATTTTTCAATGTCGTTATTTTTTTCTTTCTTATTTGTCTTTTCAGATTGATTATAAACATTAACAGAAATGTTTGACTTCTTACCTTTGTTCTGTCTGTAAGACGAACCTCCACCATAGGTGGAGCCCCCTTTCTTCTGTTTTGGTTCTTCTTCTTCACTACTCTCACTTTCGCTTTCACTTTCTTCACTCTCCTCAGGTTCTGCTTTCTTACTTTTTTAATTTTCATTTTAGCCATCTTTTCAGCAATGATATCAGTGAAATCAACCTCATCTTCACTCTCACTCTGCTCAGGTGTGTCATCTTGGTCCTTCTCATTAATGATATCTGATGCTAAATTCTTATTTTCTATCCCTGCTATTTTTCGCTCCATATCTTCGTCTTCGCTTTTAATCGCGTTTCAGTATTGTTCCAAAAAATTTCCGATGTTTTAGAATATAAACGAAGTGTTATAAACAAACTCGTTTGTGTTATAACAAAATTTACATATAAATTTTTTATAGCAAAATTCGCAAGCGAATTTTTTATAAGCGAGAGTGCGACAGCACGAAGCGCAATTCTAAAATATCTATACAATGGGTAGCCAATATAAAAGTTTGTTAGGACTTAATGAGTTTGCAGTAGACTCACTTAATATACAAAATTTAGATCTAACCAATATCAACATAGTGGGTTTAAACACTGACAGAGTGCCAGAAGATTCCGACCCAATAAATCTTTATTATATTGATGCGCGATTTGACACACGTCTCGCTTTAAAATCAACAACAGACCTAAAAGAATGGCTTAATTATTATTGGACTGATAACCGCTTTGATGGTCGGCTCGCTTTAAAATCAACAACAGACTCAAAAGAAAGACTTAATTATTATTATACTGATGTGCGATTTGACACACGTCTCGCTTTAAAATCAATAACAGACTTAAAAGAATAGCTTAATAATTATTGGACTGATAACCGCTTTGATGGTCGCGGCTCGCTTTAAAATCAACAACTGACCTAAAAGAGGGCACTAATCTATATTATACTGATGGTAGGTTTGATGCTAGGTTTTTATTAAAAACGACCGCAGACTTAAAAGAGGGAACTAATCTATACTATACTACAGCGAGAATAAATACAGATTTTGATGCTAGGCTTTTATTAAAAACGACCGCAGACTTATAATCTATACTATACCACAGCGAGAGCAAATACAGATTTTGATGCTAGGCTTTATTAAAAACGACAGCCGACTTAAAAGAGGAAACTAATTTATATTATACCACAGCGAGAGCAAATACAGATTTCGATGCTAGGCTTTTGTTAAAAACGACAGCGGACTTAAAAGAGGGAACAAATTTATATTACACCACAGCAAGGGCTAATACAGATTTTGATGCTAGGCTTTTATTAAAAACGACCGCATACTTAAAAGATAGAACTAATCTATACTATACCACAGCAAGGGCTAATACAGATTTTGATGCTAGGTTTTTATTAAGAACGACAGCCGACTTAAAAGAAGGCACTAATTTATATTATATTGACGGCAGATTTGACACAAGATTTTCTAACAAATCAACAACAAACTTAGGAACTAATTTATATTACACCACAGCGAGAGCAAATACATATTTTGATACACTAATAGGTAATAAATCAATAGATGCTTTAAGTGATGTGACTATAACAACAGCAACAGACAATCAATTGCTCATTTATAGCACGGGACAATGGAGAAACACAACATCACCTTTTCTGAGATTAGACAGCACAGCCAGTATGACGGGAGGGCTAAATATGGGAAACCAAAGTATAACAAATGTTAATTTGGTTGATAGTATTGATGTTTCTGTTCTTGATACTTCGGTGGTTAAACTAACAGGAGACCAAACTATCGGAGGAAATAAAAAATTTACATCAACTTTAGAAGTAAGTGGTTCATCCAATCCTACTTCTTTTGATGGTATTGGAATTGCTTTTAATACAAAAATAGGAATGATTGCAGCACAAAAAACAGCAACAGCGACTTATTATCCGATACAAATAAGTGGTTTGTATGTAGAGTTATATTCAGGTGATACTTTAATTACGACCACATCAGGTTCAACATTAAGTTTGAATAACAAAAAAATTACAAATTTAGCAACTCCTACATTAGCAACGGACGGGGCAAACAAAAGTTATGTAGATATATTAGACTTACAAAATGTGAAACTAACAACAGACCAGACCATAGCAGGCACCAAGAAATTTAGCAATGAAATTAAAGCAAATGCTGGGATAACTACGACCACATTAACGACATCAGGATTAGCAACATGAAACTCATTAACATTAGGAACTAATAGAATTAGTAGCACTGATACAATTACCAATCTTTATATAGGATATCAAACAGGTATTAATACATCATGCTTTTACAATCTTTTTGTTGGTTATACGGCCGGAAAACTTTCCACGACCGCAGAAGAAAATACTTTCATGGGAGCAGTGGCAGGGGTCAATAATACATTAGGAAATCGGGGGGCTTACGCATTAAGTAGTAATACGACAGGAAGTCATAATACTGCAATAGGAATGGATACCGCATCCAGTTCTAGCGGGACCGCTTCATATTGTGTATATCTTGGTTATAGTGCGGGATTAAATAATACATCAAGTTATCAACTTTTTATTGATATTTCGGGAACCAGCACACCTCTCATCGGTGGTGATTTTAACCAGAGATTTGTTAATATTGATGGAGCACTCACTACAACAGGATTAATAACCGCGAATGCGGGAATATCAACAATAACATTAACCACGAGTGATAAAATAACAACAGCAACAGGCAAACCAATAATTATAGGAAACGCAACAAAAGGAATAGGTGCGACAGCGGGTTTAGAATTGTATGGGACTTTTAATAATAATACTGCTGGAGCACATATACAAGCGATTACAACAGAAGATATATATCCTACATTTGGACTATTTAATTTAGGACATAACAGCATAAATATGACTTTTGATGCTTATTTAGATGGCGCGGGATGGAAATCAAGTTATGCGAGTTCAAACTTTTTAATTAATAAATTTTCCAACAAACTTAGATTTTTGTATGATAGTGGGAGAGCCGTTGGAAATGCTATTCCTTGGCCTGTGGCTCTTGAACTTGATACAGCAGGCTTATTAACAACAAAGGCAATAATGGCGAGTGGGACGATAACTGCAAATGCGGGGTATCAACAACAACATTAACAGCAAGTGGATTAATAACGGCGAATGCGGGAATTACATATTCTGCGGTGCTAACGACCACAACTAATAATGGAGCGAAAATAGGAATTCAAGGACAAACAGACGGGACGAATGCGAGAGGAGTATTTGTATGGGATACTGCTGATCCAAACTGGGGGATTTATATGTCTCAGTCTGGAGCAAATAAAGCATTAAATGGAGGAACAGCACCAGCAGGAGGAGTAGGCGGAGGATTAACTTCTTATGCTTTTAGATTTAGAGTGAATAATTCTTCAACGAGTGGGTTCATATGGGAGAATAGTTCAAATACTGCTTTAATGTCTTTGAAAGCAAGCGATGGACAATTAGTATTGTCTAATCCAATTCAATATTCAGACAGGAGAAAAAAAGAAGATATAAAGGAATGCTTAGGCTTAGATTTTATTAATAAGCTAAATCCAGTCTGCTATCGTATAATTGATGATTTAAAAAAATGTAGGACTGGCTTAATAGCACAAGAATTAGAGGATATACTAACAGAAATGAATATGCTAGATTTTGGTGGTTTTATTAAAGAAACAATTATGGTTCCGTGTCCAAAGCAAAGAAAAGAATGCGAATTGAAAGGTGTGAGTGTTAATCCAGAAGATGTTAAATGTGTTGATAGTGGTGATGTCGGTTATGGTATAGGTTATTCCGAGTTCATTGCACCATTGATTAAAGCGGTTCAACAATTATCAGAAAAATGATTAATTTAGAAAAAGAAAATAAACTTTTACTTAATATATTACAAGACCAAGCAAAACAACTAGCAGAAATCCTAGCAGTCGTTTTTCCTAATGTCCAACAATAATACAACTAGACTTCACAGACCACCGCCTATTATGGATATGGATGGCGAACTAACTCCCGAATTAAAGTCTCGTGTTCTTGAAGTAGAACTAAAGACTGAGGAAAAAAAAGTAGAGCACGAATTGGAAGATAACTGGAATTGTTGTATGATAAAAAACAGACCGACCGACAGCCGACTTATTAAACACTTATTTCAAATGGGTATCATTATCGCCATTATAACCCTTTGTATCGTGAGGCTATCTGAAAAGAACTTACCTTGTGAGGTTGCTACCACTTATGTCGGAATTTTAACACTATGATTGCTTTATGCCTTCCATCACCTTCTAGTTCAAAGAAATGAACATTCATATACTTGAGTTTTATACCACATAGCATCATTTGAACATATTAAAGGAATGGCTTCATCAAAACTGATACACCAATCACTGAAAGGTTTATACACACATTTAAATTTAGTTTCAATACCTTGCTTTATACAATAAGCACAACTCTCATTCTTTTTTTCGCTTGCCCGTGAGTAAAAGTCGCAGGCAGTTCGCGAAATAGCCGAGCACACCAACAATAATATTATTAACATTAATATTTGTATATATTTTTGCTCAAAGATTTTTATAAAATCTTTGTATAGTATGACGGAGCACAAATACCAAAAGATTATTTTTCTGAGTAATGATTTTGTGGGAAGCAAACATTCAATAAAAATATTCAGATGTCATTTACACCCACCGAAATGAATGTTAAGTTTATTCATTATACGAACGACCAGACGGAAACCAAAACCAGAATTCTTTATATGAACAGAATTGGAATTATTGGCACATTTGCAGATAGTAATATAGCAAACATTTCAAACCTCAGTTATAATTTGGGTGTAGTGGGTTGGTCAGACGGACAATATACATTTAAAGTCCTTGAAACTGACAGCGGAAATATTGATACAGGAAATTTAGCAGGCCGAATTGTTATATGCTTAGAATTTCTGGCTTAGAATATACACGATGCTGAAACTTAACCATGTAAAGGTGAAACTAGTGAAGCAGGTGGTGAAGGTAATAAACAGGCGAAAGGCTACAAGTTATTCAACGAGCCGTATGCCAATATATTTCTGCTTGCCCGTAAGAAAAGTGGGAAAACGACAGCACTCTTTGAAATACTGAAAAGGACTACCGACAGAAAGACCCGTATTGTCATTATTGCTTATACACAAGGACTACATTTATAAAGCAATGGTAAAGCACTTTAAGAACAGGGGAAACCCAATGGCGATTTACACCTTTCTCAAATCAGATGGTGTAAATGTCATTGATTATGAATTAGACAAACTGAACAGACAGGAAGAGCAACACGAAGGAGAAGTAAAACAGGACAAAGAAGAAATAGAGAAACCACAATTTCTTTATTTCGGAAAGGAAAAGAAAAAGGAAGAAGGAGGTGAGAAGAAAGAGAGACCGAGCAAGTATATTTCGCCAGAGGTTGTTTTTGTTCTGGACGATTTAGGAAATGGATTAAGAGATAAGTCCGTAAGCGATTTGTTAAATAAGAACAGACACTATAAATCAAGGTGATTATATCAAGCCAGAATTTGAACGACCTACGGCCAGAAGCCATTAAGCAGTTAGATTATTTATTAATCTTTCCGGGCCAGTCTCAGGATAAAATGGAACTCGTGTATAAACACTTAGACTTATCTTTTGACTTTGATTATTTTCTTCAAAAATATCACGAAGCAACAAAGGAGAGATTTAATTTTCTGTATGTCTCAAGTGTTGATGATGAATTAAGAAAATTTTTAATTTTAGGCTAAAATGATATTTGAGAATTGCGCTTCGTGCTACGCACTATCGCTTATTCTCACAAGTCCCGAAGGGACGTTGTGACGGGACGAAGTCCCTCACAAACATCGAAACCATTAAAGCAAAAACGATGTTTTATGATGACGAAGTCAGAATAAAATATCAAAATAATTATTTGATTTTTAAATTTTTTTTTTCATAGTATAATGGTAGTGAAAACAACTCGTGTTGAAGTCATTCCAACAACCGGTAAACGAACTATTAAATCAAGCACAATGGCAGGAGGCAAAAAGAAGACTGGTCGTAAGAAGAAGCAGGGTGGTAAGGGACAGGCTGGCGGTAAAATTAACTGGCAAAAAGTGGGGAAAACGGCCTTGGCTGTTAATAAATTCCTTCGTGATAACAAAGTAATTTCTAGAACTGCTGGAGCCTTAAGCAGTATTGGAGTTCCTTATGCTGGGTCTGTCCAAGCCACCGCTTCAAAACTCGGATATGGTACGAAAAAGCAGAGAGGATGCGGGGCACTCAAATTTTGGAAAGATATTTGTTTCAGACTACGTCTTCAACAAACACAAGCGAAGCGTTATGACGGGCTCAGCCCTCACATCGAAAACCAATTTATTTTTTCAATAAAGAAAAAACGATGTTTTAGAATATAAACAAACGAGTTTGTGGTATAGCAAAATTCGCGAGCGAATTTTTTATAAGCGAGAGTGCGTAGCACGAAGTGAAATTCTAAAATGTCAAATGGTCGCTAAAACCAAAACAACAAGTACGCCTAAGGTAAGACCCCCGCGGGTTTATAGAAATAAAAGCGGGAGGCCGTATATTATCCAGAAGGGTAAAAAATATTATCTTAATTTCGGTAAGACAACAAATGATATGAGCACACTTCAAATTGTTAAACTTTTTATCTTCCTTCTTTTCCTTCTTTTCCTTCTTTTCCTTCTTTTCCTTTTCCTTCTTTTCCTTCTTTTCCTTCTTCTTCTTCTTCTTCCTTCTTCCTTCTTCCTTCTTCTTTCTTCCTTCTTTCTTCTTCCTTCTTCCTTCTTCTTTCTTCTTTCTTCTTTCTTCTTCCTTCTTCCTTCTTCCTTCTTCCTTCTTCCTTCTTCCTTCTTCCCTTTTCCCTCTTCCCTCTTCCCTCTTCCCTCCTCCTTCTTCCTTCTTCCTTCTTCCTTCTTCCTTCTTCCTTCTTCTTATTCTTCTTATTCTTCTTCTTCTTCTTCTTCTTCTTCTTCTTCTTCTTCTTCTTCTTCTTCTTCTTCTTTTTCTTCTTCTTAAGCAGACCAAAAGCAAAGAAAAAAGCAAAGAAGGAGGACTTAAGAAAAGTCCAGAGCCTGTCAGAGATTGAACAGAATACGAGAACAGCCATTAATGACCACTTAGACAAACTCAGAAAGGAAAGGTATGAGGGTATTGAAGCAATAGAGAAAAAAGAAAGACAGCACGTAATGAAATGGAAGAGGAAAAGAAAAGGCTAGAAAGAAAAGACATAGCAGATGCTAAGGAAAGACAAGAGATAATGGATAGGGAACATAAAAGAGAACTGGCGGAGATTAGGACATTAAGAAGAGAAAGAAAACTCATAGAGGATGTAAAATATGAAGAAGACAGAAAAAATAGGATACAAGCATTACCACCGCCACCGCAATATCAATATATTATGCCACCGCAACAGGGACAGCCACAAGTTCAGGCACAAGCACAATATCAGGCACCGCAAGTTCAGGCTGTAAATCCACTAGAACTAAAATCGGCGGAAAAGTTAATTTAAAATGCTGGTTATGGTGATGATTTCCTGAGTGGTTTAAAAGATGAAGGCAAAATACAACTAGCAGAGGATATAAGAAAATATATGAATTTAGGCTCCAAAATAGAAGAAGTTAAAAAACACCTTGAACAAGCAAATCAAACTGCTCAAAAAACTCAAAAAATGAACCAAAATTTAGGAAACAAACTAGAGGAGGCTAAATACAAAGCAATGTTAAAGAATGGATTGTCAAATAGTAATATTGAAAAAAAACTGACTATTAAAATTCTTGGTGAAGCATTAAAGGACAAACTTAAAAATGAAGGCCACGATGTTAAAGGTTGGAACCAAAGGGCATCATGGATAATTCACAAAATTGTAGAACAAAAAATAGATGTAGGAAATGAAAAGGATGAAGTAAAAAGAAATTGGCAGAATATTTGGGCTTACAAACGGGAACTGAATTAGAAGACTTGATAAATAAAGTGTTTTCCGTAGAAAACATTAAAAAGTATTTATCACGAAAAGAATGGGTTCATTCAATGAGAAAAAAAGATTATGTCAATGCTCTTATAAATAAATATAGAAATGAGCAACAGCAACCAGAGCCACAGCAACCAGAGCCACAGGCAGAGCCACAGCAACCAGAGCCCGAGCCACAGCAACCAGAGCCCAAGCCACAGCCAGACTCCAACGAAGTTGAAGATGCGACCTTCGGTCAGCAAGAGCGAAGCGATTTGGAGGGGCTTGTCCCCTCACAGCAAGAGCAAGCCGTACCGGAAGGAGAGGGGCGGGGACTAATGACTAATGAAATAGATGACATAATGAAAAAAATATGGATGGTATCTCGGAGCGATAGCGAGTGATGAAATCTACAAGTTGAAGCCCGGAAGCAGAAAGCGATACGGATTTATTATGAACTTAGATAATCACAAACAAGCGGGGTGTCATTGGATCGCCGTATGGATAAGTCTATATAAAGACAGGAGTGTTGAAGTGTATGATCCTTTAGCACTTTACGAACCAACGGAAGACTTTCAACAACAAATGAAACGACTAATAGACAGAAGTAATCCTGATAGTTATTTATTAATGAAAATAAATAGAGTAAAAGAGCAGAGTGATACAAGTGATACCTGCGGATGGTTTGCTATGAGATTTTTAATGGAGCGGGCGAAAGGTATTAAATTCAAATTTGCCAGTGGCTATACAGATTTAAAAGAAGAAGAAGCGGAGAAATTAAAAGCACAGAATGGTTATGGATTTGACACTTTCATACAAAAGATATTTATCAAATACACTTTCATTCGCTTGGAGGGGGTTCCACCCCCTACCATACCCCCGCGGGTTTGGAAAGGGGCACAGCCCCTTCCATAAACATCGAAAACCGATTTATTTTTTTTCAATAAAGAAAAACGATGTTTAAGAATATAAACGAAGTGTTATAAACAAACTCGTTTGTGTTATAACAAAATTTGCAGGCAAATTTTTATATAGCAAAATTCGCGGGCGAATTTTTTATAAGTGAGAGTGCGACAGCACGAAACGCAATTCTAAAATATCATGGATTATACAGGAGGTCGTGCGACGGGTATTTACTATATCAACAGCAAAATAACAGGCACAGACAGCGACTTTACACACGACGTCAATATGAAGGGGTTAGACAATCCCACACACTGCAAAATATTACACATTTACATTCCGAAGTCGTATTACTCTGTGGCTTCGCCATATAATACTTTTACATTATCCGAAGACGGATATGAGGCTTTCATTACGATACCTGAGGGAAACTACACAATGAACAATTTAAAAAATAAGTTATCTGAGATACTGACGACAGAAAGTCCAAATGACTATACTTCTGTTGTCTCAAGCAACAATACAAACACAGAACCAGAGGATGGAAAATTAACATTTAGTGTTTCAAATAACGGAGGTATTCAACCGCGGTTTATATTTGATGGTGATACCCGTATTCACGAGGTAATGGGGTTTGATAGAAACTCAACATATTTCTTCGCCAATAATTTTATTAAATCGCCAAATGTAATTATTCTAACTGGTGAAAAAACTTTGTATCTTCAATCGGATTTGGTAAATGAAGGAGATAATCACGTGCTACAAGAAGTATATACAGCCAACGAAATTCCTTTTGGCTCTGTTATCTATGACGGCTCTGGTAGCAAATACGGGAAAACATTGTCCGCTAATTCAAACAATGTATTCAGGTTTTACTTGACGGACGAAAATGACCAAGCGATTAATCTTAATGGTTTGGGAATAGTTATGACATTACTGGTTTATCGTGAAACTAATTATTTTAGTTTATTTAATTCATTCTTCAATTTGCTGAAATCAAAGTGAATTATTTTTGATTTAATTATTTTTTTCTATAAATATATTCTGGTGAATTAATCAACTTACACTACTTCAAAAACAAAACAAAAATGCCTGTCCAATACGGAGGAGAACTAGTCCATCAGACTAAGGAACTGCTCACTGGTAAGTATGAATTGAACAAACTTACAAGTCGTGAAGGGTCGACAAATGTCACACTTACTACTGCTGGTGGTATGGAAAGCACCTTTGAAATTCCTACCCGTCCTTTGAACCTTGCGAGGTCGGTGTTGCGATTTACTTACACTCCTACTGCTGCAGGTGTTGGTCACTACAATCGTATTTATATGGATTGTCTGTCTATGATTAAAACTATTGAATTGCGAAGCCGAAGCGGGCAGTATTTGTGTAATCTTCAGCATGTGGGTAATTACACTAAGGTGATATGGAAACCTGAAATTAAATATGAAAAATTTATTGCTCTTGAAAACCACGGGGCTTATGATGATGATGAGAAAACAGGTAATTCTGGTGCTATGCTTCAAAAGTGTAATGCTGGAAAGATTGTCGTCGGAAGTAGAGCAGAAAGGTTAGCAATTGATGCTGCAGTAACCTACGCTACTGCTAGGGATGCTATTCAACATACTACAAAGTGCCAAGTGTAAATGCTCGTCGCCACGATGATACCGCTCTCGCTGATAGCACTGCCGGAACCTATAGCCATGTTGATGTTGAATATGAGGAGGCTAAGTATTTTGAAGGCGGTACTGATAACAAGGATACTCCTGCTATTAGTGTTAAGTTTCCTTTGGGAATGCTGTTTGGAACAATTTTGAACTGGATAAAACTATCAGTTTTAATGAAATTTTGGATTTTAGAATTGTATGGGAAAGCACTGCTCGCACTTCATTCTATGGAACTGATGCAAGTTCTATTTCCACTGGTGCGGCGGCTACTGCTGTTGGTGCTTCTATTTCTAACTTAAATCTGTTTCTTGCTGTGGAGACTGACCCTAATGTTATTTTGGGGGTTCAACAAAAGATTGCTGGTGAAGGCTTTCCTTTTAAAATTGAATATCCCATTGCTTGGAAGCAGAACCTCCAATCATCGCAACAGAACCATGTCGTAAAAATGAACCGCTCGCAGGGTGAAAGAAATCGCCGTATCTATACATCCGCCTTTCACAACACTGAGAGTGCTAATACTTCTTTTGATAATAGCAACTTACCTGCTGGTTATGCGGCTGGGCATCTAGTCGTAAAGGCTCAGGGCTCTAAAATTCAGACATATTACACGGAAGTCGTATTCAACAATTTGATATTAACACTTCAAATAATGAAGACTATATGCTTCTCAAGGATAAGTTGAAGGGTAGTGCTATTTTGAATTCAAATGTCTATCATACAACTGGTTTCATGTGGATACTTGGATAACAACCGCCCGCTGTGCGATAAGGATACCGTATGAGATGAGTGGTCTGAGCCTAGACACCGAGAGGCGATATGTGTTCGTTTCAACTACTGCGGGTGCTAATCTTAACCATTACACTTTCGCCATTCTTCAACGAAGTGTGCTTGTTAAGGGAATTGAAATCTTGATGAGTTAAAAAAGAATAATAAAATAAATAAAAAAGAAAATTGTTTTTTGTTTCATATAAACACAATTCAAAAATATCAATGACAACACACCAGAGAAATTTAATTGCACAAAATCCCGACGGAGACTTTGTAAATGTAAAAGTTGGGCATGATGGGTATCTTGAGACTCGAGTTGAAAAAACTGCATTTGGTGAATTAGCGACGTCACAATACACACCGATTATACAAGAAACATTTATGTATAATGTAAATACCTCTAAGTGGAACACAAGCACTACTAATGCTACATTAGAGCAAAAGAGTGCTATGGCATATCTAACAACAGGCTGTTGGAAATTCAAGATTATTCATTGAAACAGAAAAGAAAATTAAATATCGCGCTGGTATGGGTGTATGTGTCAGATTTACTGCTTTGTGGAATACAAATGAAGCAGGCGGATATTCATCTTATGTAGGTATTGATGATTCCTTCTTGACGGATGGTTTCTTCTTTGCAAGAGAAAGTGGTGTAATGAATATATACCAATTGAACAACACCGCAGTCATTACAGAGGTCAAACAAAGTCAATGGAATGTTGATAAAGCAGATGGAAACAGATTACTTACCAGCCATTGATTTCAGTAAGGGTAATGTATTTCAGATTAAATATCAATACTTGGGTTTCGGGCAGACATCATTTTATATTGAAAATCCAAACACTGGGCAATTTCAACTAGCCCATGCTATACGATATGCTAACAGCAAAACTGCTCCTTCTCTTAATAATACTACTTTACCATTCTTGGCTTCTATCGCAGTTGGTGCTAATCCGCAAATAAATCCAAAGCCTTAGAATCGCCAGTGTTGGGTGCTTCATTGAAGGAACTGAAATCATAAGAGGTATTCCATTTATTTATGAAAGAACAGCAAATACGACGAATGTGGCAACTCATGCTTTTACTATGAGGAATAATGTTAATATTATTGGAAACACTATTGCCAATTATAGTATAGTGTATCCTAGATGGCTAAATGTCTTAAATACTGATGGCAAATCTGGTGTAATCATTAAAGTAATAAAAAAAATGCTACCCTTACTGGTGCTGTCTATGCTGAGCACAATACTAATACTAGTTTGGTTTCGTTTGATACTACCGCGACTATTGCTGGTGGAAATACTATAGCTGTTGTATTTGTAAATACGAATGATGCTCAAAGCATAGATTTTAATGATTATGATTTAGATGATATGTTGCCAAGCGACAGGCTAACGATAACCGCACAGGCTACTACAAATCAGACTATAAGTATTCAGTATGCTTTTACTTGGTTAGAAGACCCATGATATTTGAGAGTTGCGCTTCGTGCTGTCGCACTCTCACTTACTCTCAAACATCGGAAAAAAAATAAATTGAAGACGATGTTTGAAAACGACCCGCAGGGTTGTCTTTCAAATATCACTTTTTAACATACTTGATAAAATTATTTTTTCTAACTTCATTCATTTCTTCATTTTTTTCTAGAAATGAAAGCACACATGCTACATCGCAAAATTTATTACCATCAATTGAAACTGATAACTCATTTTTTTTCTTACACTCTTTACAAGTGGCTTTCTTTGCTTCTATTTCTTCACCTACATTTGCCTTTATTTCGGTAATTCCAGTCTCTTTTAAATCAGTCGCTGTAAAAGGTGTGCTCTCTTCTTTGTCAATCATATTTTGTAGTGTAGAAGTTGAAGGAAGAATGAGTTCTACATTATCCGCTGTATCATGGGGTTTGTATTGCTCATAGAAAGATACAATGTCAGGCTTAGTCCATTTAATTGTTGGATTTTTTATTTCGCTATCAATGTTCCATTTTTCAATTTCATTCAAGTAGTCTTGTTTAGTATTCAGGTCTGACATCATTTGTATATAATATAAAATATTAATTTTTATTAAATATGTTTTTTACTTCACTTTTAATGTCTGTAAATTTATCAAACCAAGGCTGTTTCATAACCCATTCAAGATATGGTTTGTCAATAGTAGAAATATCTGAAACCTTCTTACCTCTATATTTACCAAACGGAAAAACATCGGTTGGCTTCCCTTCCTTTCTCTTTTCAATCGCCTTAATTTCTTCATCAATTATCTGTTGCACATCTCTTACTGAAAAGAATTCCTTATTCTTCTCAACCGAAAGTTGTCCAAATTTTTCACATAGTCTGGTGAGGGTGGTCATTAGTCTATATATAGACTGGTAAAATTTTTTATGGAAAAAATTAATTATTTGATATTTTGTTCTGACTTCGTCATCACAAAACATCGTTTTATACTTTAATGGCTGACGATAATTGTGAGGGACTTCGTCCCGTCACAACGTCCCTTCGGGACTTGTGAGAATAAGCGAGAGTGCGTAGCACGAAGCGCAATTCTCAAATATCAAAGCCGTGTGGGATACTATCATTTTCGTTGATAAACTCACGACCACACCATCTTGTTTTATTCACTACTTTTACTACATTCTTTTGGTGTTGTATGCTAAAATGCTCAATATGTTGTTGTTTGCTGTTTCTGCTAGTATGTATTTTCTTAATTGTAAAGTCTCTGGTATTAGTTAAACTTTCACCCTTATCCATTAATTCATAAGCGGTTTGATTTGATTTTTTCAAATCCAAACCTTTTCCCCTAAAGTGGAAATGAGTTTTACCTTTTTCTTCACCTTTCTTTACATATTCTAACATATATAATCTTGGTGCAACCCATATTCCCCTAATTATTTTACAATCAGTTCCAAGGTCATCATCCATTCCGCCAATTGTTTTATCTCTAAGAGATTCTTACATAGTTTTGAATGCTGTCTGTATCTGTATAATAATAATCTCTGTATTGTCTGGGTTGGCTTCAGTCATATACTTATACATAATTCGTCTGCTGTATGCTAGGATAAATGCCCCGTATTGAGTGGGCTTTGTAATTTTTTCTTCTATTATTTGTTCGTCGCGTGGTGTTCCCGAGATAAGCCATAATTCGCCATTAGCATCGTCAAACTTTTCAATGTCTGTTATGACATTCTTCGCCCAGAATTTCCAATACTCGTGATTTTTTGTTATATATTCGCTTACGGTGTTGATTGGTCTTTGAATTGTCTTTCCATATAAAGCATTTATAAATAACTTTGCTAATAAATACTGCGGTGTGCCTTTCTTTGAATTTTGTTTTCGTTTAAAATAACTCTAATATGTAATCTTTGACTACTGGTTCGGCTTCTTCTGTATAATAGCCCCGATTGAATTTGACTTGTTATCCAAGTTCAATCATATCTTCAATATCTACAGAAGTTAGCCATTGGTCTTTCATATCTCTTAACTCCCATTTTAAGCATCCTTTGCTATCTCGGAAAGGCACACTTGGGTGTAATAGATTTTTTGGAAATATGTAATCAACATTATATATTCCGAGTTTCCCTTTCATTTCTCCTTCACATTCCTTTATTTCTCCAGTCATAAATAATTCAAGCATTGCCGTTGGATAAGACTTACAACATCCGCATCGATAAGATAATCTACAACCTCATCAAAACCGATTTCGCCATTAATGTATTTTTGATATTGCTCTGAGATAAATCTCCTTTTGCTTGGGTAAGTTCTAGCACCATATACAGCCTTTCTGAAATCACTTTCTTGATTCACTTTTGAAAGATATATTCTATATTTTTTACGCATCTTCTTTTTCCAAAGATTAAAGGTAAAAGAAGACGTAGACATAAATTCAGAAAGATTTGCTTTATGTTCTTCAAATATTGGTTCGTTTAGTGTTTCATATAATTCTTTCAACCCCATAACATCCTTCTCTAAATACACCAAACATTCTTTTTTCATTTCCTCATCCATCTCTTCCCATCGTTTTGCTTTGTCGTGGTCAAATCACCTTTCAAAACATTACATCCTAAACTTTCTAGGTTCTTTTTAAGACTTCCTTCAGTATGCTTCGAAATATCCCAAATTTTCATATTTTATATTCCATTGAAATAATGGCACCATTATTAATCAATGGAGTGTCTTTTATTTTTCTTTTAATAAATTCTTTTTGAAGGAAGTAATGGTCAAGTTTACTTCCATTAAAAGCATTAACATATAATTTCGCTTTTGGCTTCTTCTTTTTTAATTCTTCCGCATATTGAAAGATATCTCAATGAGTTTTGAAATACAATCATCACCAGCGACATATTTAAAACCAATGTCTGCAATCGTATAACCGGCTATATATGGTGTGTGTAATTCATCTGTATTTCTGTAAGTTTCTAAATTATAATGAAAAATCTCATCTTGATTGTTATATTTCATTTCAACAAATCTGGTTAATAATCTTCTTTTATCTTTAAACATTGCATCAATATATGATCTCCTATCTTCATTACATGTATGTTTATTATAATATGTTTTATAACAATCTGGGCATTTATTTTTGTTTCTTTTCATGAAACTCACATAATGACCCTTAAGAAGATAACAAAGCCCATCAGCACTATTTAAAGGGTCTTCAAAAATTTAAATGTCTGTTTGCTTGTCGCATCAGCTATTTCAAAATACTTCCCTTCAATACAATTTTTAAGATTTCATATCCTATTGAAAGTGGTATATATGAATTATGTTCAAGGTTAAACTCACTTCTAATATCATTACATACTTTTTTATTAAGTTTTGATTTGCCTTTCAAAGGTAGATTTAATATATCCTTAACAACATAGACGAAACAATTATTATCTTTACTCATTGGATTAATATGAATTCCTTCATCTGTTTTATGTTTGTTATCACTTCCTGATAGATTACATCCGCCTCCGTCTTCCTGAATAAATTCAATCCTCATAAATTGAATAAAGCGGTCGTATCCATTAGCACAGGCTTCTAAATTTTCCTCGTTGTATTGATAAATAGAATTAAATAAATCTTACCTTTATCCTTACTGCATTGAAAGTTTTCCATTTATAAGACCTTTCGTCATCAATATCAGTAATATAAGCAAACTTAACGTGAATACTCGCATTCTCTGTCATACCTCTGCTTCTAACATCTCTTACTGCTCTCATTATTGTAAAATCTATCTCATCCATATCATAGAAGTTAATATCAAGTTTTTTTAAAGCGATATGTGCATGAATTTAAGGCCCTATTTCGCGTTGGTCTTAAGTCAATAAGTTTTACCTCTCGCTTCTTCGCTTCCTGTGTCTTAGTTTCCCGCAAATGAGCCCTAGTCTTTAATAGTTCCCTCACATTTTCACTCGGTCTTGGTGCTGATGGTAGGGGTGGTGGCATACTTTTTTATATCAATGTGGATATAAAAATTATAAAAATAGTAATAAATTATCTTTTATATATAAATATAATAATTTTTATCTTTAAATAGAAATTTATTTCAATGCCTCCTCCATTCTTTTCAACTCAAGCAATGCCTCCTCCATTCTTTCTTCTTTCCGCTATTATTGCTTTATTTTGGTTGTAATACTCCATTGACTTCTGCCTATGTCTTTCTGGGTCTTTTTGAATAAATTCTCTCGCCTTTCTCCGTAAGGCTTTCTTTTCCTCTTCTGGTGTTTTATATATCGGTTTTCTACCCATAGTATATAAATAGTAAAAAAAATAATCTTAATATAAAATAATAATTATTAAGGGATAGTAATTTCTATTCCATAATGTTCCCTAATCCTCCTGCATAGATTAAATATTGAACTTGTTTTCTTCCTTTAAACTTTAGAACCTCTGCTAGTTGCTTATTAATATATCCAAGTTGTTTTCCACTTTCTGTTTCAACCTTTATCGCATTTTTATCAAATTTATTTTCTGGTTCGTGCTGAATAAAAACTTTTTCACTACTTCTTCGGAGATAAGAAATATTATCTTGTCTCCCTTCAAATGAAACGCCCACAACTCTCGTCGTTGTCATATTGTATATAAAAAATCGCTCGCGATTTTGTTATATAACAAAAAATTTTAATTTGTTTATATATACATAAATAATATTTGTTTAAAATAAAATTAATTATTTATTTTTTATTTTCGTAACTATTTATTTTTTATTTTCGTAACATCTTTCTATGTCATCGTTTCTATATGCTATACGAATTACTTTATGACCGCCTATCATAACTTCTTCTTTCTCCGCAAAAAAGTCTCTATGAAACTCTGTTTCTTCGTGTGTGTATTTGCCGTATATTCCTATCGTCTTTCCACAGACACACGTATACTTTTCTTTAATCTTTTGTTTTCTCCATTCTGACTTCTTTTGCTTCGCTAATTGTTTGTAATTCGTATTTTTATTATCTTCTTCGTATTTTGGTAATACTTCCTTTTCGTAAAGCTCCCTTGCTTGCTTTTCTGCTTCTTCCTTTGACCTCTTTTTTCCAATGTAA
>WBZZ01001689.1:500000-530000 GCA_019918135.1 Paulinella micropora
CCTGATGATCGGGGCCACCGATGGAGCTCCTGAGGGCAAGACTGCACTAAGCCGAGGTTATTCCGCAGTCCCAGCAACCTCTTGCAAGACGTCACCGAATGTGCAAGTGCATACACCAAGCGCGGTTGCTAGAGCTACCTCGAAACCCCACCCATAACAATCTGGTGTCTGCTGGGTCCTGGGCTATCAACCAGCATATGCGGAGTTTAAGATCTTTTACGCGCGCAACGACCCTCCTCCCTAGCATCTACCACCAAAGGGTTATGAGTTGGCGTCACAGTTTAACGCCTTGAGGCCATTGGGCTGGAACTCTGTTTAGCAAGTGTGACTAGGTTTTTTCATCGGGATTTCCCTGAAATATGTCACAGTCAACACTCCAAAATAATAATAATAATAATAATAATAATAATAATAATAATAATAATAATAATAATAATAATAATAATAATAATAGTGCTTCTCTGTCAATGGCTGATGCAAATCTGCACATGCGCCTCCATCGTCTCACCCGTGAGGGGAGTACGAAGAATTGACGATAAGCTCTAATGACACCCCCGCAAGGGCAGTTCCAACACTTCCAGACGGACCGGTATGTTCAATGAAAATACTGGTCCAGACGGAGCGGTATGTTCAATGAAAATACTGGTGGCACCGACGGGAATCGAACTGGCGACAGGGCCCAGATGGTAGAACTTGACCACTGGGCTATCACGGTGTCCAAATAATAATAATAATAATAATAATAATAATAATAATAATAATAATAATAATAATAATAATAATAATAATAATAATAATAATAATAATAATAATAATAATAATAATGCTTCTCAGTCAATGGCGAATGCATTTCTGCACATGTGCCTCCATCGTCTCACCCGTGAGGGCAGTACGAAGATTTGACGATAGGCTCTACTGACACCCCCGCAAGGCAGCTCCAAGCCTTCCAGACAGACCAATACTTTTAAAGTATCCTTTGAAAATACTGGCACCGACGGGAATCGAACTGGCGACAGGTCCCAGATGGTAGACCTTAACCACTGGGCTATCGCGGTGCCACAATAATAATACAATAATAATAATAATAATAATAATAATAATAATAATAATAATAATAATAATAATAATAATAATAATAATAATAATAATAATAATAATAATAATAATGATAATAATAATAATAATAGTGTTTCTCTGTCAATGGCTGATGCATTTCTGCACATGCGCCTCCATCGTCTCACCCGTGAGGGGAGTACGAAGAATTGACGATAAGCTCTAATGACACCCCCGCAAGGGCAGTTCCAACACTTCCAGACGGGCCGGTATGTTCAATGAAAATACTGGTCCAGACGGAGCGGTATGTTCAATGAAAATACTGGTGGCACCGACGGGAATCGAACTGGCGACAGGGCCCAGATGGTAGAACTTGACCACTGGGCTATCACGGTGTCCATAATAATAATAATAATAATAATAATAATAATAATAATAATAATAATAATAATAATAATAATAATAATAATAATAATAATAATAATAATAATAATAATAATAATAATAATAATAATAATAATAATAATAATAATAATAATAATAATAATAATAATAATAATAATAATAATAATAATAATAGTGATTCTCTGTCAATGGCTGATGCATTTCTGCACATGCGCCTCCATCGTCTCACCCGTGAGGGGAGTACGAAGAATTGACGATAGGCTCTAATGACACCCCCGCAAGGGCAGTTCCAACACTTCCAGACGGACCGGTATGTTCAATGAAAATACTGGTCCAGACGGACCGGTATGTTCAATGAAAATACTGGTGGCACCGACGGGAATCGAACTGGCGACAGGGCCCAGATGGTAGAACTTGACCAAATAATAATAATAATAATAATAATAATAATAATAATAATAATAATAATAATAATAATAATAATAATAATAATAATAATAAATGGTCTTTGATCCTGTCGAACATGTGCCTCCATTGGTAGCACGGGGCCGTTCGGTGGCGCGGCTCCGCTCCAAAGACTCGACTGGCGGTGCAATGAGCAAATGAGCGTGCTGTGCATGTGCAAGTGGGTGCAAGGAGTGAGAGGAGTTATCTGCCGAGAAGAAGTCCGCGACGCTGCGCTGACCTCCACCTACAACAGATCTAGCCAGACATTCTACCTGACTAGGCCTTCCCCTCCTCCTTCTACCCGCCTCCTGAACGACCGTGAGGTCGATCACCTCCTCCTCCTCCTCCGCCCCCTCTGCCTCCCTGATCTGCGCCTCCAACTCCTCCCACTCCTTCCAGATGGTGGCAACAAACCTCCGAACTCCTCCTCCACCTCTTCTGGGACAGGGATAAACAAAACGCCGAGCATCGCCGCCATCTTTTCATCCTCCCCCTTCAGCCATTCCTCTTTGAAGAGCTTCATCTCCTCCTCCGCCTCCCGCAGTTCCCTGTGATAAAGCCCTCCTCGATTCAGCATGAGGGGCTGCCGGGCTTGCGCCTCATCGATAAACTTAAACAGTGCCTCACGAGAGCTCGCAAACGTTGGGCAACGCAGCAGGAAGTGACGTAACGACTCGTTAACCTCAGTGCCACACAAGGCGAAACAGCTTGAGCAGTCCGGCGAGCATGAGCCAAATTTGGATCCGTAGAGGCGAAGGCGACTGTTGCAGCTCAACAATCGCCTTCTGATAAGGTTGTGACTTTCCCCCTCCAGCGCCCGCCAACGTGGGAAAGCAGAGCGGGAAGGCATCTGGCTACGCGCACAAGCGGCTGCATCACCAGGGGTTTAGGCCGCACGCCGAGTTTTAGCATCCTTGCCAAGGCGGCCCGGCTTCGGTTCCTAGGGCGCATCGAGTTACTGGGCAACACAGCGCTAACACGCAGGCTTTACAACACGGGTCGGTGCAAATGGAAGGAAGATACGGAAATTTGATCTTAGCAGATCACAGGCTGCGGAAGGGCTTGGATGCGCTCAAGCGGGTCGTGAACGAAGATGGCACGGTAGATGATAAGGACTGGCGGGCCGCTCTGGCGAACTGGAACGAGGTGGTAAACCAATGGTCTGTCCGGCAGGAAGTAGCTGGCTGGGAGCGGCAGGCTAAGCCCTCTGATGGGCTTGGGTACCAACACCCAAGATGACCCGCGGGGCCAACGCGCCCTCCAGCTTACTCAGCTTGTTGGCGCCCGGCAGATCCCAAAAAGCCGATGCGTAAAGCAACTTTGCGCCAACCATTTGCTGCCAATTCATCAGCCGAAGACGCGCTGGAACTTCGTGGGCAATGCAGAGGGGGTAGTAGGCAGCCGTTCCCGCTACAGTGATTTCCGCCGCCCGCTTCGCTTGCGGTTCATCGGAGAGGGTGTCCGTGAGCAGAGCTCCCAGGTATTTGTAGTGATCGGTGACGTTGAGAACCTTGCCCCGGAACCTCACGCACGGGGGCGACTTTTTTGACTTGGCGTGCCCGTATATCGGCAAGACTTCCGTCTTGCCCGGTTTCAGGTTGATTTCAAGCCGGTAGTCCTCCACGAATGTCGCCACGACATTTACAATCTGTTGAAGCTCCGTGACACTATGCGCAATTACCGCAACGTCGTCGGCGTAAAGCAGGGTCCGTATGTCTTCGATGCGGTTGAGGTCCTCGATCTCCAACTCTTTCGCGATTCGGACCGTTAGCTCATCCATGAAGACGTTGAACAGCGACGGTGACAACGGCGACCCTTGCTGAACTCCCATCTCTTCCAGCACTTCACCAGTGAGTTCGCCATCGACTAGCACTCGCGATGACGTTCTTCGGTAAAAACGCCGCAGAATGCGATAGAACTTGCCCTGTACCCCCATCTGGGTTAGCCTCTGAAACAACCCGGCCCGCCAAACCGTAGGGAATGCCTTTCTCAGATCCACGAACAAAACGAAAGAACGGAGGCGAGCTTGTTGCCTAAGGCGCAGACGCTCCTTAAGGACAAATATACGCACAAAGATCGAATCAAACAAATCGAGGATTTTCGGAAAGCTCGTGAAGCTCGGGAAGCACATGAACTGCTTGTGTTGCAGGAGGAGGGTCGAGAGATAAAGGCCAAGGCAAGTAAGAATGCCATAGAGCCTGAGTTCGAGTGGAAGAAGGTTGACAAAACCTTGACTGTGGATGCAAGACACGATGTATATTATTATAGGTGTCTGCCGCAGCGACCTGAGGACATATTCGTTGATACAGACGTTGTAGTAGGACAAGTAGATCCAAAACAAGAAAAGGAAACAACGATCTCGAATCCGAATTTTGAGGATCAGTGGATCTTTATTAAGGATGACTACGATGGAAAAGTAGTGGAGATTCCCATGTATTACTCCCAAGAGGAGATTGTTACCGCTAAAAGACTGAATAAGTCACAAACAAGGGACAACGCCGATTCGAACCGGAAGGCTTGTGAAGCCGAAGGGGCCTCTGGGAAGGCAAAAGTGTGTAGTCATCGGAACTCACATGACCCTGGTTCAGAGGAAGCAAGTCCCGATAAGGGTATTAACAGAAAACAGGAAGCGGAACCGGATCTTGGACATTTACCGAGAGAGAGAGAGAGAGAGAGAGAGAGAGAGAGAGAGTCCGTAGAGACTTGTTAAAGTTAAAGATGGGATCAGTAAATGTTGTGGCAAAACCATTGTTCGAATCTCATTCGGATCTACTCTTTACTAAGTTGTATTTAGAGGGACCGGACGAAGAATGTAAAGTTGGGAATGATACCATGGCTTCCATCAATGTAGTAGGCCAAGAGTTCATTCAGCGATATCAGAACAAGAGCTGGTGGGGCAACCAGTGAGATTTCTTTCAAGGTGGAGGACGAGTCAAGGGAGTCGGTGGAGATGTCCCAGTGACGGTTTACGTGTTTCTGAACATCTTGTTGAAAGATGGAACGAACTTCGCACAGACTCAAGTTTTGGATAGTTCCGAATTTCGATGGATCTATCTTGATCTCTCTAAACGGGCTCAAACAAATGAGAACGCGGATCCATACATACGAAAACCACGTATACTATGGGAACGTGAGGTACGAGATTGAACCAGACCGGAAATATTGGAGCTTCCTTACAAGTTGTAAAGGTAAAGTGGATCACTCATTCTTTACCCAGGCAAAGGTGGAGAATTGGCATCCGTCTATGGATGAGATGGAGGACCGAGTGTTCATGACAGACTTAAGCATGGAGGACTCTGAGGACAATTGGACCCAGATGGAAATCGGAGAAGAGGACTCAGATATGGAACCGGATCGACACATGATTCTGGAGTCAATCCAGAGAAGGTTGGATTACCTGGAGACCGAGAAACACAAGCTCTTGGATGGTTTCAATGGGAAGGCTGTTCATGTGGATGGCGATTGGCGCCTGATTAAAATTTAGATTCTCCCCCCCTTCCTGTTGGGCTTGGGCCTGGCTGGGCCAGGTGCTGCCGGCAGGCATGCTGACGGAACGGCGAGCCTCCTCGGGTGGCACCCCCCGGCCGAGCCATCACAGCCCGTGGCACTGCCAAGCCAGGTCGAGGAAGTTGGGTGGCGCCACCGGCCGGTAGACAGGATGAGGTGGCCCGCCGGGCCGGGTCCGACCGGCGGTGAGACGGACACGGCGGTGCCACCGTCGGCCGGGTCAGACTGGCGGTGGCACCGCCGACCGACTGTCACGCCGGGGGTGACGGTGTGGCAGGGGTGACCGGGCTTCTCCCGGTCGGGTGGCTAGATTTGTTTGGCCGGATACGATCGACTGCCTTTTTCTCCCCCCCCCCTCCCTCCTCCCCTCTCCCTTCTCCCTTCCCTTCTCCCTTCTCCCTTCTCCCTCCCCGCGGCCCAACATTGTGCAGGCCCCCGCCAGGTTTTTCTGTCCAACACTGCTCCGGTGCCCGGTGCCACCGACTGCTTTTCTGTGATGACCGCAGAACCAGGGAAATTTCCCGTAACAATCGGAAAAATAAAGCCGGTGGCTCGTAAGTGTCCTAATAGCGAGAATCGCACTGGTGGGTCCAAGCCTGGCCTGACCTCGCCGGGTGGTTACGGGTGCCACCCGGGTATAAAATGGCATCGGAGCCGGTCCTGCCTATCGACAACCAATCACGAATTAAACTTTTCCCCCTTTTTACCCGTAAATAGCGGTGTTTTTTTTGTCTTGTGGGGGGCAGTGCCTGAATTTACACGTCTGGGGGTGGCACCCCCTCCCGAGGCCTCGAACCACAAGTGCGATTCTCGCTACTTGGACACTTACGCCCCGCGGGATTTTTTTGGGGTTAGGCAAAGAAAATTCGTCTGGTCCTGCGGCCGGGCCAAAAAGCTACCGGTGGCACTGGCCGCCTGACCGCCATACTGGACGGACCAGCCCGGGCGGGGCCTGCACAATGTTCGGCCGCGGGAAGGGAGAGGGGAGAAGGGAGAAGGGAGAGGGGAGAGGGGAGAAGGGAGGGGAGAAAAAAAGGCAGGCAGAATGTCCGGCCAAACGAATACCCTCTCCTCCTAAGGATATCCGGCGACCGGTGCCACCCCTACCAAAGAGACAGGCCATCTGTGCCACCCGGCCGGAAGAGGGTGGCCTCCTGTGCCACCCGACCTAGCAACCCAGGCCATCTGTGCCACCCGGCCGGAAGAGGGTGGCCTCCTGTGCCACCCGACCGAAAAGCGATAGCGTCCCGTGCCATCCGACCGAAAAGCGCTGGCGTCCTGTGCCCACCCGACCGGCAGGGCCGAGCCGCTCGTGCTAGTAGCGCTTGCTCTTGGACGGCCTCCCGTGCCAGCCGGCGCTGCGGTGGGTAGGGGGGCGGGGGTGTGTCCGAGGGTGGGGGAAGCTAGCCGAGCCTCCGGGAAGGGACAAGGGAGGATGTTGACACCCCCAGTTCTGCTTCCCGGGGGGGGGGGGGGCCTTCTACCGGGAGCAGGAAGGAGCACTCCCCCCTGTCTCGCCTGTCCTAGCAGCCCGCCACCCCCTCCCCCCAGGAGCGACGGCCGGTGGAGATGCAGTGACCCCAGTCCGTCTGTACCAAATTTAATCTCCTTTTTAGGTAGACTGCGCCTAGGCTCGGTGCACGCAACCCCGGCAGCTCACCACCCTCAGCCAGGCGAGCCGAACTGCTTACCGCACGCGCGGACGTAGCCCGTACACAGCCCCGGCAGGTTGCTTGGCTGGATCTCGGTGCCTTCCACACCCCTACCATAACCTTGGAAGATGGCTTCGCACGCCCCTGCACCGTATGGGTACGAGGTTAGGTTCCAGGCCGTGATGTCCTGGTCGAAAGCACAATTGCCACAAAACATGGCGTCCATTCCTCCTACTCCGCCGTCGGTGCCGGCAGCGGCCGACACGTCCCAGCTGCCCAGGGGCTGGTTGAACGCGCACAGGCTGTAGTCACAACCAAAGGCGTCGCGCAGGTCAGTGACTCGGCTAGTTCGCCAGCTATTGATGTTCTGGTTGAGGCCCTAGCGTTGTTAAAGACTGCAGACAGGTTAGTGACAGAGGTAGTGTTCCACGTGCCCAGCGGCTGGTTGAAAGCCCAGGCCCCCCCAAACGTCCCGGCCATGCGTGTGACCCGGCTGACATCCCAGACGCCGAGCGGCCGGGTGAAGGCCCGGGCATAGAAGAAGGTTTGAATTAGGTTCGTGACCTGGCTCGTGTTCCAGCTCGCGAGGCTGCCGTTGAAGGCTGTCGCCTGCTTGAAGGTATAGGCGAGGCTAGCGACGCCGCTCGTGTTCCAGCCGCCGAGGTCCTGATTGAACTTGGTGCAGCCTTCGAACAGGGAGCGGAAGCCGTTGGGGTGCGTGGCAGGCGTAAGCCACGACCAGTCCCAGTCGCGCGCGTCGCCTACGAACTCGCTCATCGAGCGCAGCAGGTACTCGGGCGCCACGCCTTGCAGGGCCCGCGAGCCGGCCGTCGGCGCCAGGTAGCGCAACGGAGACCCGCCTCCCCCCCGCGCGAACAGCGGGGTCGTGCTGCCGACGGGGTGATACAGCTGCACGTCGCCCCACGCCACCACGTCCACTACCCAGGCGCCCTCTACGTACCGCAGCCCGTCCACGCGGCCGCTGAGCCGCAGCCAGTAGTCGCCGGCGCTGGCGTACACGTGCGTGCAGACGGCGCCGCCGGCGTGCGCGCACGAGCCGGGCGCCGACCCGTCCCCCCAGTCCACCCCGTACGTGCCGCCCGCGCCCGGGCCGGCCGTGGGCGCGAGCGTCAGCGGCCGTGGCGCTAGGGTAGGTCGTGCGCACGAGCGCAGAGAACAGCGAGCGTGAGCACGCGGCGGGCCAGCGCGTCGGGTCCAGCGCCGTGTACGGCGCCAGCCGCGTGCAGTCCATCGAGCCAGGGGCGAGCGCCGGCGTCGTCCAGGCGGTGAGCGGCTCCCGGAAGTCGCTGCCTAGGCCGCGGAACAGCCCCGAGAAGCGCTGCAGGTTCGGCAGCCCGGTCCAGGCCCCGACGCCCGTGCGTGCCAGCGCCGCGTCACCGTCGAACATTTCTGTCACGTCCTCGAGCCGGGCGGTGTGCCAGCGCGACAGGTCGAGCTGAGCTAGCGCCGGCAGGCCCGTGAACGCGCGGCTCGCGTTGCGCAACCGGCGCGTGTCCCACCGGCTAGCTCCGTGCGGCCGGGCCACCCCGGTGGAGCCCTCGAAGACGCCTACCGCGGACTCGGCGCCCGACACGTTGAGCCCGTAGCTCGTGTCGCAGCCCAGGTCGGACGTGAGGTGGGCGAAGCTGTAGTCCCAGCTCTGCACGAGCCCCGTGTCCGGCAGCGAGTCCAGCGGCGGTACGTACGTCAGGCCCGGCGCCGAGTACAGGTGGTAGCCGCTCGTCTCATGGAAGCGCAGCTCCCCCCACTGCACGATGGCGTCCAGCCGCAGGCCCGCGGGCGCCGCGGCGTGCCACGCGGGCGTCAGCGCCCAGCCACCGGACCGCCATACTGGACGGACCAGCCCGGGCGGGGCCTGCACAATGTTCGGCCGCGGGAGGGGAGAGGGGAGAAGGGAGAAGGGAGAGGGGAGAGGGGAGAAGGGAGGGGAGAAAAAAAGGCAGACAAAATGTCCGGCCAAACGAGTACCTTCGCCCCTCAGAGATCCGGCGACCGGTGCCACTCCGGCCCGCAAAAACCACTGCTGCGTGTGCCACCGGGGGGGGGGGGGTCAGTGCCACCCCGACCCGGCAGGCCAGGGCCGTGCCACCTGGCCGGAAAAGGTGGGCCTCATGTGCCACCCCCGACCAGACGGCACAGGCTAGCTGTGCCACCCGACCGGCCGGAGGCACCTCCCGTGCCACCTGGCCGGAAAAGGTGGGCCTCCTGTGCCACCCCCGACCAGACGGCACAGGCTAGCTGTGCCACCCGACCGGCCGGCCGGCCTGGCCAGGCCGCCCGAACGCGGGGCGGCCACCCTCCCCGTGCCGGCCGAGGGGATGGAAGGGAAGGGGACACGCTGTGGTGGGGAGGCGAGTGGGTCCGCGGGGGGGCCTCTGTTCTCCCCCAAAGCCTAGCCTCTGGCGACAGCTGGCTGGCTATGCACCCTGCTCGCGCAGCCTGGTGGAGCCTGTGGGCCCTCTGGGGCCTGTGGCGGGCTGGGGTCCGTGCTTATGCCCGTTCGTGTGCCTGCCGCCCGGCTGCCCCGCGGCCGGGCTTGCTAGCAGCGTGACCATCCTGGAAATCACGACGGCGGGCGCCCAGGACACGTTCGTGTGGCCGCTGTGGCCGGACGCCGCGCGCCGCCGCACGGCCGCCAGGACCCAGTTCACGGTGGACTGGGGGGACGGCTCGCCCCCCACGCCGTGCCTGGACGCCGGCACCGCGCCCTGCGCGCACACGTACGCTCTGGCCGGCACGTACACGGTGACGGCGGACCCCGGCGGGCCTGACCCCGTGCGTGGCTGGGCGCTGACGCCCGCCTGGCACGCCGCGGCGCCCGCGGGCCTGCGGCTGGACGCCATCGTGCAGTGGGGCGAGCTGCGCTTCCACGAGACGAGCGGCTACCACCTGTACGCGGCGCCCGGGCTCGCGTACGTGCCCCCGCCGGCCTCGCTGCGGGACGCGGGTCTCGTGCGCGTCTGGGACTACAGCTTCGCCGGCCTCACCACCCCGCTGCCGGACCCGAGCGACGGGCTCAACGTGTCGGGCGCCGAGTCGGCGGTCGGCGTGTTCGAGGGCTCTACTGGCCTGGCGAGCCTGGTCGGCACGAGCGCCTGGGACACGCGCCGGCTGCGTAACGCCAGCCGCGCGTTCGCGGGCCTGCCGGCGCTGACCGAACTAGACCTGTCGCGCTGGGACACCGCGCGGCTCGAGGACGTGAGCGGGCTGTTCGACGGCAGCTCGGCGCTCACGCGCACGGGGGTCGGCGCCTGGACGTCGTTGCCGAGCCTGTCGCGCTTCGCGGGGCTGTTCCGGGGCCTAGGCCGCGACTTCCGGGAAGCGCTCACCGGCTGGTCGACGCCCGCGCTCGCCGCGGGCTCAGCCGACTGCGCCCGGCTGGCGCCGTACACGGCGCTGGGCCCGGCGCGCTGGCCCGCGGCGTGCGCGCGCTCCTCTCTGCTGGCGCTGGTGCGGGTGTCGTACGCTGGCACCGTAGCCACGCTGGGGCTGTCGCCCACGGCCGGCGGCGGACCGAACTTCACGGTGGACTGGGGGGACGGTTCGGCGCCCGGCGCCTGCGCCCACGCCAGCGGCGCCAGGTGCCGGCACCTGTACGCGGGCGCCGGCGACTACTGGCTGCGCCTCGGCGGCCGCGTGGACGGGTGGTGGTACCTGACCGGCGCGTGCGTCGTCGAGGTGCTGGCGTGGGGCGACGTGCAGCTGTACCACCCCGTCAACAGCACCGAGCCGCTCTGGGTGAGGCAGTACCTGCCGGGCGACGGCTCCTACTCGTCCAGCGCCCCCGCGGAGGAATGCTACGCGCTGCGGTACCTGGCCCCCACTGTCGGCTCGCGGGCGCTGCACGGCGTGGCGCCCGAGTACTTGCTGTACCAAATGACAGAGTTCGTGGGCGACGCGCGCGACTGGGACTGGTCGTGGCTCACGCCCGCGACCCACCCCCAGGGCTTGCGCAGCCTGTTCGAACACTGCCACCAATTCAACCAGGACCTCGACGGCTGGAACACGAGCGGCGTCGCGAGCCTGGACAACACTTTCGCGGCCGCCTTCAGCTTCAACGGCAGCGTCGAGAACTGGGACGTGAGCGGTGTCACGAACCTGCACGGGGCTTTCGCGTCCGCCTATGCCTTCAACCGGCCGCTGGGCGGGTGGCGGACGTCGTCCGCCACGAACCTGGACTCGATCTTCCTGGACGCCAGGGCCTTCAACCAGCCCCTCGACGGCTGGCCCACCGGCCGGGTCACCCGCCTGTCGTACGCCCTGGCTTGTCCGCTGCGCAACTGCGTCTTTAACCAGCCCCTGGGCAGCTGGGACGTGTCGGCCGCGGCGGGCTGGGAAAAAGGCGGCCTGTGGGGTATGTTCATGGGCAACTGTGTGTTCGATCAGGACCTCAGGAGCTGGAACCTCAGCCTTCATTCGGCCGGGGCTGGCGCGTGCGCACGGATCTTCCAGCCCTATGGTCTCTACACGCCCGACCAAGGCATCCAGCCGAGCCACCTGCCGGCCCAGTGTACTGGCTACGTCCGGGGTTGCGGCAAAAATCAGGGGGAACAATAACTGCGCCGGCCGGGCCCCGGCCGGGCCCCGGCGGGCGGGCGGGAGTGGTAGGTGTGAGCCAGGGTGGCCGCGGCAGCCCGGGGCCCGGAGGCTCCGGGGGGCTGCGCCGGCCGGGGACTCTCTCCCTCGGGGCTCCCCTTCCTGGCTCCGTCTCCGGGCCCCCCGCGGCTTCGCTCTCTCCTCGGGAAGGAGGGAAAAGCTACGTTCCCCTCCGGCACAGAGCACGCCCCCCCCCCCCCCCCGGGGGGGAAGGGGAAGAGTGCGGCCGCGCGACGGACCGGCGCTGCTGGCCCAGTCTAGCCTGGCAAAGCCTAGCACCCTGGCTCTGCCCGTGCTGTCCATGCACCGACGCCGGGGTACGTGGCTGCTGGTGTGGCTGTGGAGGCTGCTGCTGTGGCTGGCGGTGGCTGGCGCTGGCCGCCGGGGCGCCTGCGTCGCCGCGTACTGCACGCCCGACTCGCCCGAGTCCCCCGGCCCCGGTCCCGGCCTCAGTCCCGGCCTCGGTCTCGGTCTCGGCCTCGCCGTCCCCAGAGGCCAGCATTGAGGAGGCCACCGTCTGGTTCGGGCCCGGGCCCTGAGAGCCCGGCGGCGGCAGCGCCTGGGCTAGGGCCAGCCGGCCTGGCCAACATGAAGAGAGTGTGTGTGTGTGAGAGAGAGAGAGAGCTACGCTCTAAAAAAGGAGGCTCCGTTGCCTTGGCAGACTGACTTCTTTGTCGATTAAACCAGACTGACTTACTGGGCAGCCAAGTCGCCGCAGCCGAGCGGCCCCCGGGGACAGTCGGTCACACGGCAAGTGACCCTGCAGGCCAGCGGTGCCACCGGCGGACCGAGACCAGGCGCCACTGGCCTGCCGCCACCGGGGTCGTAGCGGCGCTCGCTCGGGCTGGCCGACCTCTCTCCGGCACGCAGAAAAGCCTCTTGTCGACGATGTACGCCGTGGACGTTGGTGGACAGCCAGCTTAGGCACTAACTCGAGTTTATTAGGCAGAGGATGCACACAGCGGCTCCCCCCAAAGCAAGACTAAACCAAGGAAGAGAGAAGACTACCCCGTCGCCTCAGCTCCCCCAGAACTACTTCGCCCCTTCCCCCCCGACGAGACTCTCTTCCTGTTGGTGCTGCCAGCACCAGCAGGTCAGAGACAGGCCGCTCTGTGCCGGATTTCTCCTGCGCGCACCACTGCATTGGGTGTGTGTCTGGCTTCTTCTGCTTAAGGCTTACCACAACCGCGCACGTAGGAGCCGCTGCAGACTGCGGGCAGGTTGCTTGGCTTGCCTGGATTTAGGATCCCCCCAGGCTGGAACAGCTGCTTGCACACATTTGCCCCCAATCTCGAGGTCACGTTCCAGGCCGTGAGGTTTTGATCAAACACGCAATTGCCAGCCAACATACCCCGTATGTTCTCTGCCACGGCGGCCGACACTTTCCAGTTGCCCAGGGGCTGATTAAACACACACAGATCCTTCTGCGGGTCACATAAGAAGGTACTCACTAGGTTAGTGACGCGGCTTATGTCCCAGCCGTCGATCTGCTGGTTAAAGGCCCGTGCGCCCACGCACGTCATTGATAGGCTGGTGACCAGGCTCGTGTTCCAGCCGCCGATCGGCTGGTTGAAAGCTAACGCTTCCCCGAACGTCCCTGCTAGGCTGGTGACCTGGCTGATGTCCCAGCCACCGACCGGCCGATCAAAGGCGTACGCGCTACTGAACGTCAAGCTCATGCTGGTGACTTGGCTCGTGTTCCAGCCCCCGATGCTGCCATTGAAGGCCCTTGCATTCCAAAACGTGCTGTCGAGGCTAGCGACGCCGCTCGTATTCCAGCCGTCGAGGTCCTGGTTGAACTTGGCGCAGTCCTGGAACAGGCTGGCGAAGCCTTTGGGGTGGGTCGCGGGCGTGAGCCACGACCAGTCCCAGTCGCGCGCGTCGCCCACGAACTCGCTCATCGAGCGCAGCAGGTACTCGGGCGCCACGCCGTGCAGGGCCCGCGAGCCGGCCGTCGGCACCAGGTAGCGCAACGGATACCCGTCCCACCACGACGGCGCGAAGAGCGGGTTCGTGCTATCGACGGGGTGGTACAGCTGCACGTCGCCCCACGCCACCACGTCCACTACCCGGGCGCCCTCTACGTAGTGCAGCCCGTCCACGCGGCCGCTCAGACGCAGCCAGTAGTCGCCGGCGCTGGCGTACGTGTGCGTGCAGCCGGCGCCATCAGAGTGCTCGCACGGTTCGGGCGCCGACCCATCCCCCCAGTCCACGCCGTACGTGCCGCCCGCGCCCGGGCCGGCCGCGGGCGACAGCGCCAGGGTGGCGACGGCGCTAGGGTAGGTCGTGCGCACGAGCGCCAGGAAGTGCGAGCGCGAGCACGCGGCGGGCCAGTGCGCTTGGCCGAGCGCCGTGTACGGCGCCAGCCGGGCGCAGTCGGCCGAGCCCGGCGCGAGCGCGGGCGTCGACCAGCCGGCGAGCGTTTCCCGGAAATCGTTGCCTAGGCCCGCGAACAGCCCCGCGAAGCGCGACAGGCTCGGCAGCGACGTCCAGGCGCCGACCCCCGTGCGCGTGAGCGCTGCGCTGCCCGCGAACAGTTCGCTCACGTCCTCGAGCCGGGCGGTGTCCCAGCGCGACAGGTCGAGCTCGGCCAGCGCCGGCAGGCCCGCGAACGCTCGGCTGGCGTTGCGCAGCCGGCGCGTGTCCCAGCCTTGCGTACCGTACAGGCCCGTCAGGCCAGTGGAGCCCTCGAACGTGCTAACCGCCGACTCGGCGCCCGACACGTTGAGCCCGTAGCTCAGGTCCGGCAGCGTAGTGGTCAGGCGAGCGAAGCTGTAGTCCCAGCTCTGCACGAGCCCCGCGTCCGCCAGCGAAGCCAGCGTCGGCACGTACGCGAGCCCAGGCGCCGCGTACAGGTGGTACCCGCTCGTCTCGTGGAAGCGCAGCTCCCCCCACTGCCTCACGGCGCGCAGCCGCAGCCATGCGGGCGCCGTGGCGTGCCAGGCGGGCGTCAGCGCCCAGCCGCGCACGGGGTAGCGTCCGCCGGGGTCCGCCGTCACCGTGTACTGGCCGGGGGCGGCGTACGTGTGCGCGCAGGGCGCGGCGCCGGCGTCCAGGCACGGCATGGGAGGGGAGCCGTCCCCCCAGTTCACCGTGAACGACGTCGGGACGGCGGCCTGGGCCTGGCGGCGCCGGCGCGCAGTCGGGGCGGTGGGCGGCCACAGGGGCCACACGAACGTGTCCTGCGGGGCCGCCGTCGTGATTTCCAGGATGGTGGCGCCGCCGGGGCACACGACCGAGGGGCACGCCTCCTCTTGGGTCGGGCACTGCAGCGGTACGGGCACCCGGCGCCGGCGGCCCGCAGCCACCCGCACAGCAGGAGGAGGTGCCACGGGCGCCACGGCTGGCGGGCAGGGCCGAGCTGGTGCATCTCACAGGCTTGGTGGTTTAGCAGGTGGGGGAAGGGTGGCCAGGGGGGGGGGGGGGGGGAGACGGCGTCCCCGGCCGCCGCGCGGCAGGGCAGGGGGCAAAAGCACTCGCCCCCCCCCCCCCCTCCTGTTCCCCTTCCTCCCGCCCCCCTTCCTCCCCGCCGCCCGGGGGGGGCGGCCCCGTCCGTCGGGCCGGCCGACCCCAAACAGGAGGGCAAAACCTCCTCTCTGCTGGCGGCGATGTGCGCGGTGAACGTCAGTGGACAGAAAGCTTGGGCGCGCGTCACTCGAGTTTATTAGGCAGGGGCTGCACACAGCAGCTGTCCCAGATTTAGGCTAAGTTTCGCTGCGCCAGTCAGAAGAGAGAAGCGTCCCTGGCTCCATCCTCTCCCAGAACTACCTCTGCTGGGTGGTGCTGCGAGCACCAGCAGGCCAGGTCTGGATCGTGACGAAACGATGAAGGAGGCAGTACAGAAGCTGGAACACAGTTTACGGCCGCCGCCCAAGCGCCGAGACAAGACGACCGAGGCGAAGGCAAACCCGACACAACCCTTACCGGCCGTAGCCGAGGGGAATGATCCGAATAATAACGAAGCCGAAGAAGTCGCGGCTGAACAAGCCGACGCTTCCGAGGGGGACGTTATCGCGCCAGAGCCGACCAACCATCTGCAGTCGGAACAGAAGGAAAAGGTTGAACCGGTGCCGAAAAGCCCACTAGCTGAATCAAGGCTGAGGTCGGCCGACGACGTGAAAACCATGCACTGACACGTTGGAAAGATATACCCTGCTGCTGCTCTGCCCCGGGTTTCGGCCCCCGCGCGAGTGTTTCCGCCGTAACTGGTGTCCTAGCTACTGAATACGACCACACCCTTGCACGTAGGAGCCGTTGCACAGGGCTGGCAGGTTGCTCGGCCTTATACCTACGCCAGGCTGGCTAATCCCTTTAGGCTGAAACATCTGCCTGCAGGTCGTGGCGCTCCCGGCCGCTACGTGCCAGGCCGTGAGGTTCTGATCGAAGACGCAGTTGCCCCCGAACACGGCTACATAGTCCCCTGTCGCCATGGCAGCCGACACGTTCCAGCTGCCCAGCGGCTGGTTAAACACGCACTGGCCCATTGGTTCACAGGCAAAAGCGTAGCCCAAGTACAAGACACGGCTTACGTCCCAGCCGCCGATCGGCTGGTTGAAGGCGTACGCATTCAGGAACACCGCCCCTAGCACGGTGACCCGGCTCGTGTTCCAACCGCCGAGCGGCTGGTCAAAGGCGTACGCGTTTGCGAACGTCGTCTGCAGGCTGGTGACCCGGCTCACGTCCCAGCCGCCGAGCGGCTGATTAAAGGCGTACGCTTTGTTGAAGGTCGACTGCAGGCTGGTGACCCGGCTCGTGTTCCAGCCGCCGAGTGGCCGGTTGAAGGCCCGCGCGCCGCTGAAAGTCCAGCCCAGGCTGGTGACCTGGCTCGTGTCCCAGCCCCCGAGGCTGCCGTTGAAGGCCGACGCATACTGGAAGGTGGAGGCGAGGCTAGCCACGCCGCTCGTGTTCCAGCCGTCCAGGTCCTGGTTGAACTTGGCGCAGCCGTAAAACAGGTGGAGGAAGCCCTGGGGGTGCGTGGCGGGCGTGAGCCACGACCAGTCCCAGTCACGCGCGTCACCCACAAACTCGCCCATCCCGATCAGCAGGTACTCGGGCGCCACGCCCCGCAGGGCGCGCGAGCCAGCCGTAGGTGCCAGGTAGCGCAGCGCGCCCCACTCTTCCAGTTCGGGGGGCACGAAGAGTGGCGTCCCGCTGCCGACGGGGTGGTACAGCTGCACGTCGCCCCACGCGACCACTTCCACGACCTCCGCGCCGGCCACGTACCACAGCTCGTCCACGCGGCCGCTCAGGCGCAGCCAGTAGTCGCCGGCGCCCGTGTACGTGTGGTTGCAGACGGCGCTGTCGGCGTGCGCGCACGAGCCGGGCGCCGACCCGTCCCCAGCCCACGCCGTACGCGGCGCCCGGGCCGGCCGCGGGCGACAGCGCCAGGGCGACGACGGCGCTAGGGTACGACACCCGCACCAGCGCCAGGAAGAGCAAGCGCGAGCACGCGGCGGGCCAGTGCGCCTGGCTGAGCGCCGTGTACGGCGCCAGCCGCGTGCAGTCGACAGAGCCCGGCGCGAGCGCCGGGGTCGCCCACCTCGCGAAGGCCCCCAGTTCCCGGAAGTCGGGCGAGACGCCCGCAGCCCCGGCAGCGACGTCCAGCCGCTGATCCCCGTCCACGTGAGCGCCGCGCCGCCCGCCAAGAGCTCGCTCACGTCCTCGAGCGCGGCGGTGTGCCAGCGCGACAGGTCCAGCGTGGCCAGCGCCGGCAGGTTCGCGAACGCCCGGCTGGCGTTGCGCAGGCGGCGCGTGTCCCAGCCCTGCGTGCCGTCCAGGCAGCGCAGGCCGGTGGAGCCCTCGAACAGGCCGACCGCCGACACGGCGCCCGACAGGTTGAGCCCGTAGCTCAGGTCCGGCAGCGGAGTGGTGAGGCGGGCGAAGCTGTAGTCCCAGCTCCGCACGAGCCCGGCGTCCGGCAGCCAGGCCAGCGAGGGCACGTACGTGAGCCCCGGCGCCGCGTACAGGTGGTAGCCGCTCGTCGCGTGGAAGCGCAGCTCGCCCCACTGCAGGAGGCGGTTTAGCCGCAGGCCCGCGGGCGCCGCGGCGTGCCAGGCCGGCGTCAGCGCCCAGCCGCGCACGGGGTAGCGTCCGCGGGGGTCCGCCGTCACCGTGTACGTGCCGGCCAGCGCGTACGTGTGCGCGCACGGCGCGGCGCCGGCGTCCAGGCACGGCGTGGGAGGGGAGCCGTCCCCCCAGTCGACCACGAACGACGTGGGGGCGGCCGGCGCGGCGGGCGGCCACAGGGGCCACAGGAACGTGTCGTGCGGGGCCGCCGTCGTGATTTCCAGGATCGTGGCGCCGCCGGGGCATGCGACCGGGGGGCACGCCTCGGCCTGCGTCGGGCACTGGAGCGGGTAAGGGCACTTGGCGCTGGCGGCCCGGAACCACCAGAGCAGGCGCCCCAGGCGCCACAGCCGGCAGGCCAGGCTGGTGTGCATCAGGTGGAGCCGGGGCGGGTGGTTTAGCAAGGGCGGGGGGGGGGGGGGGGCCGAGTGAGGGGCAGCAGTGCCCCCCCCCCCCCCCCCCCCCCCCCCGCCAGCGCCCCCGCCGCCAGCGTGGCGCCCCGGGGGAGAGCGAAGAGAAGGGACTCCCCCCCTGGCCTCCCCCCTGGCCTCTCCCTCTCCCTGGTAGCCTGGCCCTCCCCCCCGGCGACGACGAGCTACGTCGTGGACGTAGCGCGGTGGACAGAAAGCTGACCACTTACTGGAGTTTAGTACTACTGACTTAGTCCACGCCCAGCAGAAGCCGACAGCGCCTTCCTCTCCCCAGACTGAATCCCTCCCCAGCCTTGGGCGGGCTTCACCAGGGGCAGCTACCCGGACCCGGGGGGCCACTCCGACCCCGGGGACACTCTGCTAGCATTGGCCGCCGCCGCCGGGCCTCGGAGGGCGGCCTCCTCCTGTGGCCAGGCGGTGGCGCGTGAGGTCTCGTCGGAGCAGACGTAAGCGAGGCGCACCAGCGCCGACAGAAACTCGGAGGCTGGCTTCTGCCGGTCACCGGGCGCGCCGCCCTGAGACCAATTAGGCGTCCCGTCCCGATGCCACCACTGGCGGCTGACGAAAGGCCGCGTGACCTGGATGTAGGGGCGCTCTCCTACGCAGTGCAACACCCGGCCGCGATCTAGTTTCCGGTCCGCCAAGTAATGCCTGGCCTGGGCGAACGGCCCCTGTAGCCCCTCCGTACTCAGTTCCTGCTGCCACCAGCGAGCACAGCGGTCAAAGGTCGCCGGTGCGTCGGGTCCGCGCAGGAGGTCGGCCACCAGTGGCCACAGCACTGGCCGCAGCTCCGGACGCAGGCGACCGTAGCTGTTAGCGACAAAGCTCAGCAGGTTGGAGAGCCTGATGGTAGGCCCGCAAGCGCGCAACTGCTCCGGCGTAGGCAGGCAGAGCCGGCGGCAGAACCGGGGGTCTGGATCTAGCAGCCGCCAGTCTCGCTGTGCGTTCAAGGCGATATTGGGGGGCTGCAGATCCGCGTGCAAGAGCGGCAGGGTATCGGCCGAGAAGTCGAGCAACCGCCGGAGAAATTCCACCATTCTCTGTCGGTCCTGGCCGTCGAGGGCGAGCCTGCGACTAAGCTGCTGCAGGTCCAGGCAGGGGGTGGGCCCCCTGACGAGGTCCATGACGAGCCAGCAGGTGGCAGCACAACCCGGCGCGCCCGCTACCTGCAAGAAGCCGTGGACCGCGGGGGCTAGCCGTGCCTGCGCTAAGCGCTGTTGCAGGTGCCAGTAGTCCAGGCAGGCCGGCGTGGGCCCCCCTGCGAGGGAACCCAGGCCCAGGCTTTTCAGGACTAGCGCCGGCCGGCGCAGGAGCAAGACCGAGCCCGGCTTGAGCCAACTAGCGGTCTCGTGCACCGGGTACAAGGCTTCGAACTCGGCCTGGGTAGTGCGGAAGAGAGCACACGAGCTCAGCCCCGCGGCCTCCGGCTGCAGTTTCACTTCCAGGGGGAGCAGAGCACCGTCGGCCCCCTCCGCAGGGGTCCACTGTTGCACCGTCAACGTGGCTGCCCGGAGGTCTCCCGCTGGTTCAAACAGTTTGCGCTGCCGGCACGAACGGCACGGGCCACATGACCCGGCTCGGTAGCAGTGGCTACAGCGCCTGGTCGCGTCGCAGACGAACCTGCTCGTCAACGGGGGCGGCGGCGCCTGCGGAGGGGGCGGGTCGTCGAGGCGGCGGCGCTTGCTCCCGCTGGCCATGGCGTCGTCCAGGCCCTCCAAGGGGCTAGCCCAGAGCTCCGGAGGGACAGAGAGGAAAACTGGACAACACGAAAGAGGCCCCGACAATTCTTCCTAGCCAGGTCTTTTTATTTGGACATTACACTAGACAGACGGAAGGGGCCAGAAAGTCAGCGCGGGCCGAGAGAGGAATAAGGGGGAGGGACAAAAGGGGGCACGGAAAGGGGGGGGGGGGGTGCCTCTGCTCTCTCCCCCCTGGAGAGCCTCCCCGAGAGAGGCGTACGTCCGGCGCCAGAGCAATGGGGCTCAGAGGGGGGGGGGGGGGGGGTTTAGCAGGTGGGAGAAAGCGGTCGGGGGGGGGGGGGGAGAGTGGTTTCTCTTTGTAGCGCAGCCCTCCCCACCGGAGGCACACTCCTTACCCCTTCGGCCTTTGACAAGCAGGGTCCTAGCGGCGCGCGCTCGGGCTGGACGACCTCGACCTCTACAGGGCAGAAACTTGTGTTTCTTTGTATCTAGCACAGCCCCCCCCCCCCCCCCCCCCCGCCGGAGGCATTCCTCTTGTCCCTGGTTTCTGGCGACTACGCTGTACGCCGTGGACGTCTGTGGACAGAAAGCTTAACCACTTACTAGAGTTTATTAGGCAGAAGCAGACCACAGCTTTCCCCAAACTTTATCAGGCGTGCTTCATTGGTGTAGTTACAATTAAGCCGCAACCTTCAGCGACTTTTTAAAAAAACCTATTCCGATCAAACAGACCACACCCGCGCTGGTAGGAGCCGCTACAGAGAGCGGGCAGGTTGCTCGGCCGGATACCTGCGTCAGGTATGCCCATCCCCCAAGGCTGGAACATCTGCGTGCAAATACCTGCGCCCGATGACGGGGGTACGTTCCAGGCCGTGAGATCCTGATCAAAAACACAATTGCCAACGAACATGCCCACTACTTGCCCCGTCGCCATGGCGGCCGACACATCCCAGCCGCCCAGCGGCTGGTTAAACACACAGTTGCCCCACTGCTTGTCACAAGCAAAAACAAGGTTTAGATCGGAGACACTGCTTATGTCCCAGCTGTCCAGGCGCTGATTAAAGACATTCGCCTGGCTGAACGCCTTGTACAGGCTGCTGACCCTGCTTACGTTCCAGCCTCCGATCGGCTGGTTAAAGGCGTACGCGCTACCGAACGTCCCTACCAGGCTGGTGACCTGGCTCGTGTTCCAGCCACCGATCGGCTGGTTAAAGTCGTACGCGTACGAGAACGTCTCTTCTAGGCTAGTGACCCGGCTCGTGTTCCAGTCGCCGATCGACCGGTTAAAGGCCTGCGCGCGCCAGAAAGCCCTCCGTAGGCTGGTGACCTGGCTCGTGTCCCAGCTACCGATGTTGCAGTTAAAGGCCGCCGCCGACAAAAAGGCGGAGTCCAGGCTAGCCACACCGCTCGTATTCCAGCCGCTCAGGTCCTGGTTGAACTTGGAGCAGCTTAAGAACATGCAGCGGAAGCCATTGGGGTGCGTGGCGGGCGTGAGCCACGACCAGTCCCAGTCGCGCGCGTCGCCCACGAACTCGCTCATTCCCCTTAGCAGGTACTCGGGCGCCACGCCTTGCAGGGCCCGCGAGCCGGCCGTCGGCGCCAGGTAGCGCAGCAGGAACTCGTTGGCAGAGGGGGAAGGATACACCGCCCGCGTGAAGAGCGGGGTCGTGCTGCCCACCGGGTGGTACAGCTGCACATCACCCCACGCCACCACGTCCACGACGAAAGCGCCCTCTACGTACCGCAGCCAGTCGACGCGGCCGCTCAGGCGCAGCCAGTAGTCGCCGGCGGCCGCGTACGCGTGGCTGCACGTCGCACCGTTAGTGTGGTTACAAGCGCCGGGCGTGGAACCGTCCCCCCAGTCCACCCCGTACGTGCCGCCCTGGCCGGGGCCGGCCGCGGGCGACAGCGTCAGCGTGGCGACGGCGTTGGTGGCTTGCGTGCGCACGCGCGCTAGGAAGAGCGAGCGCGAGCACGCGGCGGGCCAGTGCGCTTGGCCGAGCGCCGTGTACGGCGCCAGCCGTGTGCAATCGGCCGAGCCTGGCGCGAGCGTGGGCGTCGACCAGCCAGTGAGCGCTTCCCGGAAGTCGCTGCCTAACCCTCGGAACAGCCCTGAGAAGCGCGACAGGCTCGGCAGCGACGTCCAGCCGCCGACCCTCGTCCACGTGAGCGCCGCGCCGCCCGCAAACAGTTCGCTCACGTCCTCGAGCCGCGCGGTGTCCCAGCGCGACAGGTCGAACTGGGTCAGCGCCGGCAGGCCCGCAAACGCTCGGCTCGCATTGCGCAGGCTGTGTGTATCCCATGCGCTCGTGCCGTACAGGCTCGCCAGGCCCACAGAGCCCTCAAACACGCCGACCGCCGACTCGGCGCCCGACACGTTGAGCCCCCAACTCAGGTCAGGCAGCGGTGTGGTGAGGCCCGCGAAGCTGTAGTCCCAGCCCTGCACGAGCCCCGTGTCTGCCAGCGAATCCAGCGGCGGCACGTACGTGAGCCCCGGCGCCGCGTACAGGTGGTAGCCGCTCGTCGCGTGGAAGCGCAGCTCCCCCCACTGCCTCACGGCGCGCAGCTGCAGGCCCGCGGGCGCCGTGGCGTGCCAGACGGGCGTCAGCGCCCAGCCGCGCACGGGGTAGCGTCCGCCGGGGTCCGCCGTCACCGTGTACGTGCCGGCCAGCGCGTACGTGTGCGCGCAGGGCGCGGCGCCGGCGTCCAGGCACGGCGTGGGGCTGGAGCCGTCCCCCCAGTCGACCGTGAACGACGTCGGGACGGCCCCGGCCTGGGCCTGACGGCGCCGGCGCGCAGTCGGTGCGGCGGGCGGCCAGAGCGGCCACACGAACGTGTCCTGCGGGGCCGCCGTCGTGATTTCCAGGATCGTGGCGCCGCCGGGGCACACGACCGAGGGGCACGCCTCCTCTTGGGTCGGGCACTGCACGGGGTACGGGCACCCGGCGCCGGCGGCCCGCAGCCACCCGCACAGCAGGAGGAGGGGCCACGGGCGCCACAGCTGGCGGGCGGGGCCGAGGTGCCTCATCTGGAGCCCGGGGCGTGGTGTTTTAGCAAGTGGGGGGGAAGGGGGTCCAGGGGGGGGGGGGGGGGGGTGAGGCCGCGTCCCCGGTCGCCGGCGTGGCGCGGCAGGGCCAGGAGCAAAAGGACGCCTCCTCTTCCTTCCGCCTTCTCTCTCCCCTCCTCCTCCCCCCCCCCCCCCCCTTCCTCCCCGCCGCCCGGGGGGGCGGCCCCGTCCGTCGGGCCGGCCGGCCTCAAACAGGAGAGAAAAACTTCCTCCCTGGCGACGACGATGTACGCCGCGGACGTCTGTGGACAGAAAGCTTAATAATAACCACTAACTAGAGTTTATTAGGCAAGAAGCACACAGCAGCTCCCCCAAAGCAAGACAAACCTTCGCTGCGCCAGTAGGAAAGAGAGAAGCCTTCCAGAATGCCATCGTCACGCGCCAGATCAGGCTGTGATAAGGGGGGGGGGGGGGGCTGCGTGACTCTAGCTGGGGCTGTGTCTTTTCTACTAGCACCGGACGGTCGGCTCCGGCGTCTCACTGCCTACCAAGGAACTAACGGCCCCCTGCCTCCCCCAACACTTTCTTCCTGGCAGTGCCCAGGCAAAGCGAGCACCAGAAAGCACGCAAGAGGACAGGGGGTTGCGGGTCTTGCATCGTACAGCCTAGTTTCTTACCACAATCCAGCAGAAATACCACACCCTTGCCTGTAGGAGCGGCGGCAGGCAGCTGGCAGGTTGCTAGGCTGGATACCCAGGGCCAACGGGTAGATCCCATTAGCATTGAACATTTTCTTGCAAATACCTGTGGGATATGTCGCGGCGGACAGGTTCCAGGCAGTGATGTTTTGATCAAAGGCGCAATTGCCAGCGAACATGCCCCATATCATGGCCTCGGGCCGCACGGACATGGCGGCCGACACGTCCCAGCTGCCCAGCGGCTGGTTAAACACACACCCGCCTGGCGGTTCACAGGAGAAAACCATGCTTAGGTCAGCGACCCTTCTTATATCCCAGTCGCCGATCGGCTGATTAAAGGCGTACGCATTGAAGAACATCCCCTTCAGGCTGGTGACACTGCTAACGTCCCAGCCGCCGATCGGCTGGTTAAAGGCGTACGCTTCCGCGAACGTCGCGCGCAGGCTGGTGACTCTGCTTACATCCCAGAAGCCGATCGGCTGGTTAAAGGCGTACGCATTATAGAAGGTCTCATATAGGCTGGTGACTTGGCTAACATCCCAGTCGCCGATCGGCCGGTCGAAGGCGTGCGCGTGATGGAAAGTCCTTGTTAGGGTGGTGACCCTGCTCGTGTCCCAGCTCCGGATACTGCCGTTGAAGGCCCACGCATGCATAAACGTGTTCTCCAGGCCAGCCACGCCGCTCGTTTCCCAGTCTTCGAGGTCCTGGTTGAACTTGTTGCAGTCCTGGAACATGCTCAAGAAGCCCTGAGGGTGGGTAGCGGGCGTGAGCCACGACCAGTCCCAGTCGCGCGCGTCACCCACGAACTCGCTCATTCCCCTTAGCAGGTACTCGGGCGCCACGCCATGCAGGGCCCGCGAGCCGGCCGTCGGCGCCAGGTAGCGCAGCGCGCCCGGCGTGGTGGTGCCGGGGGCCGCGAAGAGCGGCGTCGTGCTGCCGACGGGGTGGTACAGCTGCACGTCGCCCCACACCATCACTTGCACGACCTGTGCGCCGGTCACGTACCACAGCCCGTCCACGCGGCCGCTCAGGCGCAGCCAGTAGTCGCCGGCGCCCGCGTATGTGTGACTGCAGACGGCGCCGTTGGCGTGCGCACACGAGCCGGGCGCCGATCCATCTCCCCAGTCCACGTCGTACGTGCCACCCTGGCCCGGGCCGGCCGCGGGCGACAGCGTCAGCGTGGCATTGGTGTTGGTGGCTTGCATGCGCACGAGCGCCAGAAAGAGCGAGCGCGAGCACGCGGCGGGCCAGTGCGCTTGGCCGAGTGCAGTGTATCGCGCCAGCTGCGAGCAGTCGGCCGAGCCCGGCGCGAGCGCCGGCGTCGACCAGCCGGCGAGTGATTCCCGGAAGTTGCTGCCCAGGCCCCAGAACAGTGCGTCGAAGCGCGACAGGCTCGGCAGCGACGTCCAGCCGCCAGCGCCAGTGCGCTTGAGCGCCGCGCTGCCAGCGAACAGCTCCGTGACATCCTCGAGCCGGGCGGTGTCCCAGCGCGACAGATCGAGCTCCGTCAGCGCCGACAGACCCGCGAACGCTCGGCTCGCATTGCGCAGGCTGCGTGTATCCCAGCCCTGGGTGCCGTCCAGGCCGCGCAGGCCCACAGAGCCCTCAAACACGCCGACCGCCGACTCGGCGCCCGACACGTTGAGCCCGTAGCTCAGATCCGGCAACGGAGTGATGAGGCGAGCGAAGCTGTAGTCCCAGCGCTGCACGAGCCCGGCGTCCGCCAGCAAATTCAGCGAGGGCACGTACGCAAGCCCCGGCGCCGCGTACAGGTGGTAGCCGCTCGTCGCGTGGAAGCGCAGCTCCCCCCACCGCCTCACGGCGCGCAGCTGCAGCACAGCTCGGCGGAAGTAACCACCCCGGCGCAAGAGGCCCGCCTGCGCGTGGGGTTGAGCGCGGCCTACCTCCAGCGCCAGTGTCTGACGGCGGACCTGAATCCGGACCCCGCGGCCGTCTTCCTGGGCTGGCAGGTCCTGCGGCACGTGCTGAGCCAGACGAGGCCCAGCGGCCAGCGCACCGCCCCCGGCCTGCAGGTAGTGGCGGCCCTGGTCACGGGGGACACGCACGAGGTGTGGCGCTGGGTCGTGGAGGAGGGCCAGCGCTGCTACTGGGCGCGGCCGGGGCCGGCCGCGCCCGCGCAGGCCACCCTGCCACTGCGCTACCCGGACGCGTGGGTGGCGACGGCGGACAACGCGGCGCTGGGCCCGTGGTGCCTGGTCCAGCGCGGCGACGCCTTGTTCCAGGACGCGAGCGTCGCGGCGGCGCTGCGGTGGCTGCGGCGGCAGGAAACGCCGCCCGGGGGCTGGGTGTTCGACCCGCACGACCAGCACGTGAGCCAGTGGCTGCAGGGCCGGCCGGCGGAGCCGGGCCGCGCCGAGCGGCTGGGCGGCCCGGCGCTCCAGGACTTTAGGGCCGCGCTGGACCCGGGGCGGCCGGCGCTCGGCGGGGCCTGGCCCGTGTCGCTGCCGGGCTGTGCGCAGTTGGAGCGGCACGTGCGGGAGGCGGTCAGAAGGTTATGCAAGGAGAAGAAGGAGCAAGCGTGGAAGCGGGTCCAGAATGACACCGCTGCAAACTTCAGGAGCGCTACCAAGGCCACGTACTGGAAGCTGTTAAAGCGTTTGGGCGGGGTTCGGCGGTCCAAAGCTTCTGCTCCTGTTCGGAATCCCGATGGCACTCTGGCGTGCACACTCCGGGAAAAACTACAAGAATGGGAAGAATACCGCCGACGTATGGCGGTCCCGAAAGAAAACCAGTTTTTGGAGGATGCATGTGTAGAGGAAGTCGGTTCCGATGAGGAAGCAGCGCGGATTGAGCCCGAGCGGAAGGCCCGCGAAACCTTCCAGTATAACGACATCCTGCGCGACCAATTCGAGGCCATGGCGCAAGCCGAGGAGATCCGGACTGAGACGGGCCCGCTGGACTATGATTACACCGAGAAGGAAGTGGAGCTCTGCCAGGAAAATCTCCAGAATCACAAAGCGTGCTCACCGGATAAGATCAAAAACGAAATGCTCAAGTACGGAGGCACGCGGATTGTGAGCTTTCTGGTGCGCTTCTTCAACTGGTTGAAATCGTGCGAATACACCCCCAGCGACTGGGGCAAAGCGATTATCGTCAACATCCCAAAAGGAGGCGACCCAACCGATCCGGAAAATTGGAGAGACATCGCGATTCTGAGCTGTCTGGGTAAGATGTATCTGTCCCTTATGGCGGCGAGGCTTACGGCTTTCATCGATCAGCCGAGCAGGCTGCGCCCAGAGCAGGGTGGGTTCCGGCCAAAACGTAGTACCGGGGACCAGATTTTTGTTGAGGAACTCTTGTCGTCCAGGACCTGACTTGTCCGAGATGACCTCAATACTAGATCTTTCTCGGCTAGCCGATCCGGGCAAGGCTCCTGACACACCAGCATCCTTGTGCTGAACTGATTCTGAGACTAGTAAATTACCAGTCAGCATGCTTTGAAGGGCTGTCTGTGGCAGGTTGATGCTGAACGCTGCCGGATTTGAATATCCCGACATGTCTCGATCCCTGTAGTCATCATGACTAAGACGAGCACCATGATCCAAGTTAGACCTGCGATCACGGTCACGGTCACCGCGGCGATCCTGTCTCGATCACGGTCCCGTCGTTCTCGATCCTTCCGTTCCCGTTTACGCTTGTCCGCATATTCCCTATCGCGTTTCTCCTTTTCCTCTCGCACACGACGTTCACGTTGCTCTTTCTCATCCTTGTAGTACTTGGACGTTGCTGCCTTGGCATCTCTAGATCTTTTCTTCTCCACATACTGTTGCCAAGCATCCCACGCGTACTTGAGCCCATCCCGTTCTTTCGGAAGAAACAGATCCAAGGTCTGTCTCAGCCCAATGAGAAAATGCCTGGCCGCCTCCCGGTATTCCTCAGTGATCCTTATTCGATCAAACCCTTCTTGGTTAGGGTAGTCGTGCCAGAATCTGTTGTCACATCCAAGTTTGGTACACTGGCCTTGGTTGTTCCCTGCTGCAATGAATCCCACCTGGATCATGCATGTTGGGTTCCTTCCAAAGAACATCGTTCCTTGTTCTTCCGATCTCATCCACGGATGCTTGACCCCCGCTCACAGTCCTCGAATAACGTTGAGCTTGTGGCCTACACGGATGAGGAAAAGGATTCTGAGGGTTGTAAATAGGAATGGTGATTTGACTGGCTCTCCCTCCTGGTCTCCCTCTATCACCTCCCCCGTGTCCTCCACTGTGACTTCCTCCATGACCCCGTCCTTGAGCAGGCTTATTAGCCGAAGGTAGACTATTCAGAGTTCTACTCTGAGAAAAAGGGTTTGGACTGCAACTACGTTCATATCCAGGCGCCGACGGGTACCCTGATGCCCCAGAGCCCCGCGAGCTTGAATAGAATGCATGTCCTTCACCTGCTGAGAATCCCATCTCGAATCCCCCACCAGCTCTTGCATACTGGTTACTGTCATAGCTTGACGAAGAAGATGAAGAAGAACTGAAGTCTCCCATACTCGTTCTTCCCAAATTCCCAAACGAACTCGAAGCATTAGACAGAGCCCTTGCCACTTCCATCAGGATCTCCACATCCTCTTGGTCTCGAGCTTCCAATCCAATGGGTTAGCCATGCCACCACTTTCTCTTTCCATTCCCCAACGAACCCTTGCTGACTTCCACTTTGTCTTTGTTCCCATGATCGTAATGATGGAACCAATCAAAGCTTGTCCCGTCTGAGTCGCATTCATGTATATGGTGCTCAGGGTACTCTTGATCATGTCAGGTTCCGCATTGATGAGACACAATAGCTTCGTCATCCGTACAATCCCTGCCAGGTTCATGTTTCCACTCAGGAACTCCTTCTCGATATATCTGTTGCAGAAATGAAGTTCCTGGTGCTAGTCGGTAAACTTGTAGTATCCGAATTCATGTCCCACCATGAGTCCCAGAACTTCAGCAATTGGCACGTTTGCATCGTTCCTCATCTTTTTGAGTTCCTCGTGTCTCTTCCTCCACTTGTCCTTATCCTGAAACGACGTCCCTTGAGGAAAAGTGACTGCAATGTTCAAGAGATGAGTGACTGACGACAGGCTCGTGATGTCGTAGTTTCGACAGAGTTCGATGAAGCTTCCAATGAACATTCGAGCTTCCAGAACATGAGTAGGCTCGTCCCTGTCCTTTTCTCTCAGAACAAACTTGTCCCTCTTTTGCAGAATTTCCGCCACCCTTTTGACTTTGTCACGTTCCAAGTTCACGTCACCACCACCATGCTCTGCTGACGTTTTGGTTCGCTTCGACGAGCTTGCAGCATCTGAATCCCTGTCTCTCTTTGGAGATTCGACGACTCGGAGGCCTTTCCCGTAACGAGCACTCCCAGAACGATGTTCCTCTTGTTGCACCTTGATCTTCAGGTACAATGTCTCCCTGTCTGAAGCAACCTTGTGTGCATCCCTCATACACTGCAACAGGCTTCCAAGCGCAACTACCGAATGTCGCAGACATAAAAGCCAAATTATTTTTGCCCGAATCACTCCTGTGTAATTAGAACCAATCTTGGCCTCTTTGGTAATTCCTGCTGTTGACCATTCCTTCTTCTTGTCCTCATCAGTTGGGCTGGGTGGTGTGTCGTCTCCTCCACTTCCACCTTCACCTTCCATCTCTGCTTTGCTTCCTTCTTTCTCCTTCTCAGCCTTTTCTTTGTCTGCTTTTTCTTTTTCCATTTTTTCCCTTGCCAGTTTTTCGGCTTCTGTTTTTGTTGCACTGGATCCAGCACCACAAGAGGATGACGAAGACGAAGACGAAGACGACGATGAAGACGAAGACGAAGATGAAGATGAAGACGAAGACGAAGACGAAGACGAAGACAGAGTAGGCGAATCCTCATCCGTTGGGTATTCCATCTCTATTGCTTCATCCAGATTTTTCATCATCTTGTGCCTGAACTCCATCCATCTTGCTCCACTCTGGTTCTGTGCATGCTTGCACACTTGATCCACAGTTTTGGGTCACCGTTTCAGCAAATACTTCTTGATTGCTTCCAAGTAAGTTCGGTTCTCCAACTTCATCTGAATCTCTTGATTGAATCCCAGTGGCAGTATGCTGTCAGATGCAGCTCGTTTCAGGTTCACACGCACAGCGTTCATAGACCACTTTAGGTCGTTGAAGATTTGTTGCACTGCCTCCTTCCTTACCTTCGCATCTATATTTTCGTTCAAAATGTTGTGCTCCCCTTTGAATCCGTCAATCAAGAACGTCCACGGGTTCCCCATCCTTGTAACCTTGTTCAGTTTTTCGAACAACTTATCCTTTGACTTTTGTAGGAGCCTTCTGACACTCGTCGTAGATGTATTCGTCCACCGACTGCCAGACCAACTCTGCTATCAGGAACAAGTCGTAGGTCAGCACGTTGTAGAAGCCAGACTTCCAAGACTTA
>WBZZ01001689.1:555000-557500 GCA_019918135.1 Paulinella micropora
GATATTGAACATCCTGTCCAGATGTTGAAACATCTCAGTGGCACCAGTCGTGACGCCCCCCCCCCCCCCCCCCCCACTGACTGGTTCTCTCTTTGTGGCACTTCCAGCACTTTGTTCCTTTTCCATTTCATTCACCTAAGTTTTACGATCCATCCAGCCTTCACGTTACTTTTCCGCCAGCGTCAGTGGGACTACAAATTGTCAACTCAAGCCATGGCCAGCCGGGAGTGACCGATCTAGCCGGTGCAACCAATTGCAAAAGTGCAAGAGCCACGTCTTGGTAGGAGACCAGTGTTATTACATAAACTGCTTCCGGAAAAAGCGAAGTTACTGCAAAAAGTCACCTGCGTAAGGAAAGAGAAAAGGACAAACAAACGATATAATTGCTCGCGCAAAGGGTTTAGATAGATAGATAGATAGATAGATAGATAGATAGATAGATGGCTAGATAGATAGATAGATGAGATATCGACTAATGTCAGAAAAAAGGAGCTTCTGATTTCGTCAACCAAGGAAGTCTGTGAAAAGTATTGACCCGATGCCCAGCTAAGCCGTGATGTTTGCACGGAAGGGACTGATACAGGCAATACCAAAGCTCCCTAGTACCAGGCGGGGCCAGGGCTCGTTCCATAAGCGCCCCTTGCAGAACGAGCTCCCACCTCCATTACAGAGGGCCCAGTAAGCAGATGGAGTTTCGAGACTATTCGACAGTCTAGTATAAACCGACAGAGCACTGTGGGTTTTATTCCGGGCTCAACAAGCGAGAAAGGGCACCCTGAGGGAACAGGATTGTGCTTCCCGTCGCTATTTCGGCATGTGACTCATAGGCGTATGGCTAGGCACACATAAGGCACCCCACCACGGGCCCAGCACACCCACACCATCCCCTAATTCTCTGTCTGTCGACAGATGGCACCCATTTCAAAACATCAAGCCCAAGGGAGGGTCAGTGACACCTCAAGTGGCCTTGGTTCACTTCGTGGAGTAAGTGATGAGATCAACTGATGAGATATCCACTAATGTCAGAAAAAAGGAGCTTCTGATTTCGTCAACCAAGGAAGTCTGTGAAAAGTATTGACCCGATGCCCAGCTAAGCCGTGATGTTTGCACGGAAGGGACTGATACAGGTGATACCAGATAGATAGATAGATAGATAGATAGATAGATAGATAGATAGATAGATAGATAGACACACAGACAGACAGACAGACACAGATAGATAGATAGATAGATAGATAGATAGATAGATAGATATGTTTAATGTTTAATCTATGGGCGTGGCTTAGCTTGAAAAGCCATTGCCTCCTATTCTCCCCCCGGACAAGAACTTTCAGCACCGGCCAAGCTGCACACCAACCACTGTCTCGCTGTGGTTGGTGTCTGTGCCCAGTTCAAGCCGAAAGGTAGCCGAGCCCTTTTGAACTATACGGGACAACACTAGAACACTCCCCAGGAGCGTGTGCCCTAAGGAGATGATGTCACACGCAAGTCGAGGTTTCAGGAGTTCACGCTCGTTGTGAGTTACCTTCTACAACCCCGACTTCATCAACCCTTTGCATCACGCCCCGACTTCATCAGCCATGGTAAGGAGTTGGTTGCCTGTTTAGCCCTTGCGCTGCGCGCGATTAACGGCGGACACAAAATCGTCATTGTAGGAGATAGTTAGATCTGAACCCCAGGCTGAGTTGCCAGTGGCAGAGACCGTCTCCAGGGATAGACGGACAGATAGATAGATAGATAGATAGATAGATAGATAGATAGATAGATAGATAGATAGATAGATACAATGGATGTACGAGATATAGCAGAAAGTGAAACGATAAGAAAAAGAAAAAAGGCAAAGATAGAGAGTGAATAAACAAAAAACACAAATGAGCACATCATGTCATAGTAACCAAAACTAACCACGGCGGGCTCAAGAGGGTACCGAAGAGGTGTTCCAGCTGCTCAAGTTTTGGTTGAAGTTGGAGGCGCCCGCAAACATGCCAAGCATGTTGGTCACCTAGGCAGCAATCGGAGGAGGCGGGTCATGGGGCAAGGCTTGAAGAAGAGACGACATACACCATGCAGAGCAGGTAACAGACAGGAATTTTGCCAGACACACGAGATAGGATGACAGGAAGGAAAGGAAGAGGACGAAAAAAGAAAAAGAAAAGAAGAAAGAAATGAAGAATAGATAGATAAATAGATAGATACAAAGATAGATACAAAGATAGATACAAAGATAGATAGATAGGTAGATAGGTAGATAGGTAGGTAGGTAGGTAGATAGATAGATAGATAGATAGATAGATAGATAGACGGACGGACGGACAGATAGATAGATAGATAGATAGATAGATAGATAGATAGATAGATAGATAGGTAGATAGGTAGGTAGGTAGGTAGGTAGGTAGGTAGGTAGGTAGATAGATACATAGATAGATAGATAGATAAGTAGGTAGGTAGGTAAATAGATAGATAGATAGATAGATAGATAGATAGATAGATAGATATGTTA
>WBZZ01001689.1:572500-575000 GCA_019918135.1 Paulinella micropora
CTGAACAGTCGACAGATAGATAGAGATAGATAGATAGATAGATAGATAGATAGATAGATAGATTATAAGATAGATAGATAGATAGATAGATAGATAGATAGATAGATAGGAAGTTAGATAGGAAGTTAGATAGATAGATAAGATAGATAGATAGATAGATAGATAGATAGATAGATAGATAAAGAAATACTTAAAGATGGATAGATAGATAGATAGATAGATAGATAGATAGATAGATAGATAGATAGATAAATAGATAAATAGATAGATAGATAGATAGATAGTATATTATAGATAGATAGATAGATAAGGTAGGTAGGTAGGTAGGAAGATAGGAAGGTGGGAAGGTAGGAAGGTAGATAGGTAGATAAATAGATATATAGATAGATAGATAGATAGATAGATAGATGGATGGATGGATGGATGGATGGACGTACGAGATAATATAGAAAGAGGAACAATGAGAAAGAAAAGCAAAGACAGAAAATGAATAGACAAAGAACACCAATGAGAACATCATGTCACAGTAACCAAAACTAACCACGGCGGGCTCAAGAGGGTACCGAAGAGGTGTCCCAGCTGTTCAAGGCTTGGTTGAAGTTGGAGGCTTGATAAAACATGACACCCATGTTGGTCACCTAGGCAGCAATCGGAGGAGGCGGGTCATGGGGCAAGGCTTGAAGAAGAAGAGACGACATACAACATGCAGAGCAGGTAACAGACAGGAATCTTGCCAGACACACGAGATAGGATGACAGGAAGGAAAGGAAGAGGAAGAAAAAAGAAAAAGAAAAGAAATAAAGAGCAGATAGATAGATAGATAGATAGATAGATAGATAGATAGATAGATAGATAGATAGATAGATAGATAGATAGATAGATATGTTTGGTCTATCAGCTCTGCATATCCGAAGACACAGGCATCCATTCCACCCCGCCGCCAATCAGCGACTGGGTAGCGGGCTGGGAATGGCCACTAGGCCCCGAATTTGTGCAGTCTAACGGTTCTACGACCCTCCCTGGCTAGAGGGCCGTAAAACAACCCAGACACGTGTCCGCCATCACGTGCCCCGCCAAGGCTCGGGCCCGAGGGGTACACCAACCCTCGAGCTTCATCCAAGGCGACCACTTTCGCGGCGGCCGGACTATACCTTAAGATCTCCCTGCTTATGTGCCTACCCGCACACAGGAAGATCCCACTCCCGTCTAGTCTCTGAACCTTTCCCATTTGTCAGGACACCACTGGGTAGTGGCGACGGAGGACTACCGGGCCAGCTGCAGCGGTGACATCAGTGGGCCGACGTCGAGAGTAGTGGCCATTTTGCCATATCCATTGGTCGCTAAACTCACGTCGGAACACCAAGTCAGTCCAAGGCAGCCAATCAGAGGTAGTCGTACCGAGTAGGAGCCATGCGCGGGGTTGACCTGACAAGAAGGGACTTGGCTGCGGATTACCCATTATTCCCTGCGTGGCCATATCCTCCGAGTTTTTACCATCCGACGAGCGTTACCTCGCCTGCTGCACCTTGCGGTTTCCCGCAGGCCGCGGTATCGAAGGCTCTTAGGGCTTTCCCGAACAGTTTGAGAGTGTATCGAGGGCCGATGAAGGGTAGTCATCAGCCCTGGCCAGTCACGCTGCACCAGCTGCGACCGCACAAACAGCTGGTGAAGGGCTGAAGGAGATAGATAGATCGACCCCCAGGCTGTAGGTGCCAGTGGGTCGAGTCCAACTCCGGGATGCAGTTTATCGTCATGCCCAGCACGGATAGATAGATAGATAGATAGATAGATAGATATGTTTAATGTTTAATCTATGGGCGTGGCTTAGCTTGAAAAGCCATGGCCTCCTATACTACCCCCGGACAAGAACTTTCAGCACCGGCCAAGCTGCACACCAACCACTGTCTCGCTGTGGTTGGTGTCTGTGCCCAGTTCAAGCCGAAAGGTAGCCGAGCCCTTTTGAACTATACGGGACAACACTAGAACACTCCCCAGGAGCGTGTGCCCTAAGGAGATGATGTCACACGCAAGTCGAGGTTTCCGGAGTTCACGCTCGTTGTGAGTTACCTTCTACAACCCCGACTTCATCAACCCTTAGCATCACGCCCCGACTTCATCAGCCAAGGTCAGGAGTTGGTTGCCTGTTTAGCCCTTGCGCTGCGCGCGATTAAAGGCGGACACAAAATCGTCATTATAGGGGGTTTGGTTTTAGGCCGGAGCACTGCGCAGCTGGCCCTCTGCATCCCCTCCGGATAGATAGATAGATAGATAGATAGATAGATAGATAGATAGATAGATAGATAGATAGATAGATAGATAAATAGATAGATAGATAGATAGATAAATAGATAGATAAATAGATAGACAGACGGACAGATAGATAGATAGATAGATAGATAGATAGATAGATAGATAGATAGATAGATAGGAAGAAAGATAGATAAATAGATACATAGATAGATAGATAGATAGATAGATAGATAGATAGATATTAGATAAA
>WBZZ01001689.1:582500-590000 GCA_019918135.1 Paulinella micropora
CAAGGAGGAGGAGATCACAGCGTGGCTGGAGGCAGTGTGAGTGTGTCTGGCAGCTCTGCATCTACGACCAGCCCTACCGCAGCGACAGGCGCCTGCGCCAGCAATGACCAACCTCTCGGGAGCGCAGCCAACAGCAGCAGCAGCAGCAGCAGCAGCAGCACTGGTAACACTCACGCACCGTCACCAGCATCATCATCATCGTCATTCATCGGCGGGGCTGTGGCACCGACTTTACAACAACAACAAGACGCACTACGAGCAGCGGGCCTGAGCAGTCTCGGGGGCCACATCAACACTTCTCCATCAAATCCCCCGAAGGCACGCCCACTTACGAGCGACGACTTGGGAAAGGTGGCGCTGCTACTGCAGGCAGGGATCAACTCTACCTTCTTCGACCAGACCAACCGGCTATCAGAGCAAGTCAACGCCATGATACACCAAGCGAAGCAAGAGACGGGGCAACGTGACGCCAAGCTCATCGAGAAGCCCGTGCACCGACGTTACTTCCAAGGTGGGAAGATCATCATGGCGGTACTGGAGAGTAATGTGTACAAGAGTGAGCAAGAGCGGCTGACGGATGCAAGCGCAATGGCTACCGCACTGGCTACCCTGGCAATGGACATGGGTGGGCCGACACCTCTCTCCGCGGAAGACGCAGAGCAAAAGTTCCTGCAGGCAGCAAAGCGGCTGCGGATCGCGGGGGACATCGCCGCCTACTGCGAACCTATCCGGGCACACACTTCGAAGAGCGCCGCGCACCCCTACGGCAGCCAAGGCAAGGGGTTGTGCCGCATATTGCTACTCTCCGCAACACTGGGCCAAGGACTGCCCACAGCGAGGCAATGCCAACGGCGCGGCTACCGGCAACACCGCAGCACACCAGAGCACTGCGACGGTACCAACGCTGGCGTGGCAAGGCGTCCCTGGCTACACAGTCCCACCAACCGGGCCGCAGCCGCCAATTCAATACGCGATCCCGCCACAGCAACCACAAAACCCTACATGGTACATAACCGTCAGCCCAACAGTGCCCCCACCATACATACAATCTAGTGCTCGCACACATGTATCCTGCACCCATTGCCACAAGCGCGGGCACACAGCGGAAAGCTGTTGGACCCTGAACCCACATCAACGCCCTCAGCGCACTACCAACTGAACACTCAATCACAACTCACGAACACACATACGTCTTGCACATCTGCACTAGCGATACTTGCAAACGTCGTCGAGTTTGAGTCACATGCACACGCAGCAGAAAACATTACACATGCATTAAATATATGTTACTCTTACTCTTCTTTATGTGTATTTCGAAATATATTATACGGTCGGACTCGCACAGCAACACGCCACCGGTTTAAATATGACTAGTCAAACAACGACTGCAACACGCCGGAAAGTAATGTAAAAGTGCAACGAACAAGCCACAGTTTAATACTGCATTACCACTTTCCCAAACACCATTTCAGTCACTTTTTAGTATAAAAATCATTATCTCTTACTGTGACTGGCAGACATTCACGCCCAAAACTGGTCGGCAAGATCTCAGATTTTCTACAGAAAACTGCGCCGAAATCAAAAATATTCAAAGACTATGCGGGGATCATGCAGTGCGTTTGGTGCAAAAAGACCGGACACATATGTAGTTAGCTGCCCATCAAAAGTCTAATAAATGACAGTTTAATTTTCACTTAATTTCAAGGTACGATTTCATTTATTTAAGTGATTACTTTGAATTCTACATTAAAAAAATAAATTGAGATATGATGGTTCTTGCGTTGTAAGCGTTCTTGCATCCAACCAGTAACTTTTTTGCTACTCCCTCCGGCCCGCACATTTTTGAGAGTGAAGTTTCACGATTGCCTAAGGAAATTCTACGGGTTTTTTGGTTGAGCTGGGGAAATGTTTTTTTTTACACTGGGGAAATTTTTTTTTCACTGGAAAAATAGTGTCAGAGGCCTATACACACAGCTAGTTTCTGATGTGTAAGGAACACATAATGAATGAAGAACGTAAGAATTCAGTTCACTGAGTTTCAAGGAACATATGTATATATTTTTCATTAAAATAGCATTTGTATATACTGAGCAATTTCAAAGTGAAAACCGGTCGTAATGAATCAAAGCAAAATAAAAAAATCATCATAGAAGCTGTATTATTCATTAAATGTTGCTGGAAAGTAGTTAATTCAACTCCTATGTTCACTAGTTGAACATTCCTGACTTTTTGTGGCTTATTTTTTTGTGTGTCTAAAAATATAAAGTCAGACATTTTTTGAAGCATGAAACTCGAGAAGGCAGTGACCTTGTGTGCATTTCAGGAGGTCTGTGCACATATTCTGATGCTTGGAATAGCATCACAATAAACAAAAACATCATTTTCAACAATAAAATTGAAAGAAGCGATGCGCTCTCATCGATTTTTAAAAAATATAAAGTCAGACGTTTTTTTAAGCATGAAACTCGAGAAGGCAGTGACCTTGTATGCATTTCAGGAGGTCTGTGCACATGATCTGAGGCTTGGAATAGCATCACAATAAACAAAAACATCATTTTCAACAATAAAATTGAAAGGAGCGATGCGCTCTCATCAATTTTCAAAGTAATGTTTTGGTCAATACTATCGAAAAATCGCTGTGTGAAATGTGAAATCTCATTGTGTATTCAAATTACCAAGGACAGGCTTTGTAAATTTACGTGTATTAAGTATACAAACAGATTTAGACATTCTATAGTCCTATACAAACTGATTTATAATCACAAAACATAACTTTCCATTTTTTCATTGTAAAAAAATACCACCAAACACCAAGTAAGTTTGTCGTACAGAAGAGGAATTTTATTGAAAAAATTTATACAAGTGTTCTTGAACTAGTATCCTATTGAACTATCAAAGCGAAGACCACCAAAGATACAAGGAGCTACAAAAATCAACAACGAAAACGAGCATCGGAGTGCACAGACACTATTTTTGACATGGGAAATTTCACGACCTCTTCCAAAAATCAACACCGCAAAAATCGGGTCACTGCCGTATAAAAAAGTGAGGGCCTGCTTGAACAACATGCATTTTTCATGTCAAAAAGGGGCTGCAATCTAGTTCTGAACCAGAAGGTTTTATAACATTTCAAATATACAAAATAAAAGAAAAAAAATCCAATCTATTCCCCACAGTAATTTTCAGCGACTTTAATTAACATCGCTCATAGTGGTTTTTTTCAAAAAACTTCCTCAATCAGAACGTGTTGTATTTAACCACAAAGATGTGCAGTCAAGAAGTGACATATCATTGTTTTTTTAATAGTGGGGAATAGTTCAAGACATGTATAATTAATTTTTGAAAACAGTTTGAACACATCTATTTTAGTTTAAACGCAGATTTGCGCCCCGATTTCACTGCATTTATTTACATGCTAACTACATATGATCTAGCATACTTCTGTCCGTCGCCACAAATGATACCACAGGAGGAAATCCCATATGTGACTGAACTCCTACGATCACCTACAATCGACGTCCAAAGCTATGCATCTTTCACTTTGGAGCAAGCACATGAACGGCTCAAGACCTTGGGTGAAAATTTTAACAGTGGCAACCCATGGGCTGACTCCACGGACCCGGCAAACGCTATCAAGGCAAAGCTCGGATACTGGAAAGCGCTCGGGACCAACCCCGTTGTACTGTCGTGGCTAGCGTATGGGGTCGAGCTGACATTCGAACGCACGCCGCCTGCCACAGATTTTGTAAATCATCCGTCATATTTTGAGCACCTGGCATTTGTCAACGAACAAATCAACGATATGGTCGCGCGGGGGGACGCAGTGGAAGTAAACGAAGATGACTGCATCATGATCGAACCACTACAAGTGCTCGCGGACCCGGCAGGGATTAAGAAAACAAAGCTCTGCACCGACAAACGTTTCAGTAACTCGTTCCAAGCAAAAGCTCCATTCACCATGGAGACTTTAGAAAAGGACATACAAATGGTACTGGACGGAGACGCGGGCACAAAGCTGTTCGTGGTGGACCTCAAGCGTGCTTTCTACTCAATACCCCTTTCAAGACAAAGCAGACCTTACTCGTCGTTCCGACACAACTGCAAGACGTACCAGAACACCACACTACTCTACGGCTTCTGCACAGCGCCATTCTGGTTTGGAAAGACGATGCGCGCGGTGGTGCGACTGCTACGAGCCTTGAACATACCTTGCATGCAATACGCTGACGACTTCCTGTTCGCAATCAAACTAGCCAGGACTCACGACGGCATACCGGCGTTCGTGAAGGCACTCTTCAGCCTCTTATGCTTCCCCCTCTCGGAGAAGACGTGTTGGGAGCCGGCAGATGAAGTCCAATACTTGGGCTACATCATCAACAGCAAAGAAAGCTGGATCGGGGTACCGGAGGAAAAAAGGTTGAAGCTACTGCGCTCAATCCTCCAGCTACTAAGCGACGTTCACTCTGCTCACGGAGCGTCAGTCAAACAGCTACACTCGACTGCTGCTTCGATCATCGCGTTGAAACTAGCGCTTCAGAACGCAATGCTGTTCACGCGAGTCACGCTGGCAACAGTCGTGCACTGCAAGAGGATCGAACGGGATACCATTTGCACCTCAACAGGGTCGGAGCTCAGTGAAGAACTCCAACGTTGGCTCCACATTCTGCGAGACCCACTGAAATGCAAACGAGCTATCTTCCAGGCACGGACGGACATCGAGCTGAGGCTCGACGCGGGGGAATTTGCAGTAGGTGGCCACGTACTGAATATGGACGTGACTATACCATTGCCCACCGAACTCATCGGCAGATAGGACAGTCAATTCTTCTCGCACTGAAAGAACGCAAGCGAGTTGCGTTTGTGATACCCAAATGGCAGGGAAGACCTTGGTGGCCACAAGTGCTTGAACACGCGAGGGATTCATTCCCATTACCACCCGCGGCGTATACGCTAGCACCAACATGGCCCACACACCCGCTACATATACATAGACCTCAGTGGCACATGCTTGCAGTCTTATTTGATTTTGCTAATTAAATTTGTTTTCTTACTACAGGCCACGTCGTACTTAACGACCTTGACATAGCAATATGGGCAAGCCAAGGCAAGAAAAGACAGTCAACGATGGACGCATATGCATCCTCACGCAAGCAATTCATCAATTGGTGTATCGTACACAACCGAATATGCTTTCCGGCCACAGCAGAGACGGTCGCTCACTACCTGAGACACATGTGTGAAAGCGGCTATGCAGAGAGTACAATCAAAGGGCACTTCGCCGCTATTAAGGCGCAGTACGCACTACTTCCCTACTGCGACCCCACCGATAGCACATTGGTGCAAATGGCAAAGGAAAGAGCAGTGGCAGAAGCCCCGCAGTGCAAGGAAGGCAAATACCCACTGTTGAGGGACGATTTACTCAAGATCCTCCAACTGCCTCTTAATGATTGGAGAGACAGCAGAAACAGCACCATGATTTTGATGCAATGGATCTCTATGACACGAGTGGGCAATATCACTGCACTAAAGGTGGAGGATATATGGTTCCACACGACTACAATAAACAACAGCCCATGTGAATACATGGTACTCCGGCTGAGGCACCTCAAGAACGATAAAGGTGAGAAGCTAGTGTATGTCGGTCAAGGCACAGAAACATTTTGCGCTGTTAAATGGGTTCGAGCATACTTGCAGGCTGTGAAAGATTTATTTCGCGGTTCACTCACAGACAGTTCGCCTCTCTTCTTCAAAATTGAGGGAAACAGTCTGGAGCACTTAAGTAGCAAAACACCGTCCAGTATTCTGAAAGAGAAAGTAGCACTCATCGAATTGGATCCAGCTATCTACCCGTCACATTCTAATAGAATCGGCTCGGCTACAGAGGCGGCAAGATTGGGAATGAAAACAAAAGCAATCAGGAGGCAAGGATTGTGGTCAGATAAAAGTACATGTGTGTTCAAATATGTGCGCGACATCAGCTTAGAAAACAAACTGGCCTTTACGAGCGTCTTGCAGGCAGGAGTCAAAATCGCTTAGATACTCCTTGGTTCTCATAAGACATATGCTCAAATACAATCTACACCACCGTTCGACGATGGTGTATGCTATGGTTTACCAGATAAGTAACTGACGCTCGCTTATTAAAATCGATTCCCATGCTGTACTAGAATGCGATTTAATTACAAAATACACTTACTGAACCGTTATTAGCGTATCGTATCGTATCGTATCGTATCCTATCGTATCCTATCGTATCGTATCGTATCGTATCGTATCGTATCGTATCGTATCGTATCGTCTCGTCTCGTCTCGTCTCGTATCGTATTGTATCGTATCGTATCATATCGTATCATATCGTATCGTATCGTATCGTATCATATCGTAGCGTATCGTAGCGTATCGTATCGTATCGTATCATATCGTATCGTATCGTATCGTATCGTATCGTCTTGTATCGTATCGTATCGTATCGTATCGTATCGTATCGTATCGTATCGTATCATATCGTATCGTATCGTATCGTAGCGTATCGTATCGTATCGTATCGTATCGTATCGTATCATATTGTATCGTATCGTATCGTATCGTATCGTAATGTTAGTCAAGAGAAATGACGTATTTAACTGAGATATCCAGTGATAAACTCATGTCACATAATGACATGACTACAGTAACAAGTCCTCGTAATAGCACTCAATATCGGTCACATAACAATATAGTTCGTCATAATATATATACAGACATGCAGACGTAATATATGCAGTGAACTACAGAAATAGATTCCAGAATAGCCTAACGTGTACAGTACGACTGCACCAGGGTTTAGTAAGAAATCTAACGCTCAAAATGCATACAGGAACAGCATCGAACAAAAACGACACAACCACCACCTCACATATATGAGAGACTCAACACAATAAATTTAAAGTCGATAACATAACTTGTAATTACACCACTTTCTTCACAGCGAAAACGATATCAATGAAATACTCATCGATTCCAGATACACTACAATGGATTACAAGAATATTTACGGGAACCGACATACAAAACACTTACACCACACACATCTACTAGGACATAAAACTGACCAACAAGAAAAATCTCGACAACAATAAGGATGCAAACATACACAGACTAATGTTTGCATACTGGAAAAAGGACACACGGTACGAACGCGCAGAATACCGGCATAGAAACGAAGATACATTGATAATCAGATTTGTTTTCCGTCTATAATTGCTGTTTTAGTTTCGGTGTATTACACACGTTGCAAAGCTACTTATTCACAATTTAGGATCTTGTCGTGGACAGAAAGAATGTATCATGGACTATGCCAAAGCACAAGCAAAAATAATATTTTTCAGCAGCAAAACAGCTCGATGACTCTTTTCCTAATTTCTAGTCAGCCTAAAAAATTTCCAGGTTGAACCCAAAAAGGCAATTTTTGAGGGAATATAGGCAATTTGTCGGCATTTCTTCCAGGCCTGGCAGGGGAAA